>CAIGRF010248875.1:0-17944 GCA_903798235.1 Fraxinus ornus
GGTATATGCTCATCTTAATATTGAAAATATAGTTTCTTTTTAAGTATATACATATCCAAGCCTTGAAAAGGTGTTTAAAACAAATATTACTGTTGATGTATACATCAAGTCAAAAAATTGCATATATCCATACGAAAAGTTAAGGTTATATGACCTCTCCTATGTAGTAAGGTAGCTAGTTTATAATTTTTTTTTTTTTTTTTATACAAATAAGAGATATTATTGTGTGTCACACTACTCATTAATTCTTCTATCTTTTAAATGTAAGATAAGTAAGATGTAGAGTTCATTTTAAAGTGGGGTTCTAAAATGCACGCATATGCTTCATATATATCCGTATATGTTCAATACGTTTTCGAAACACCTCGCATATAATGTATCTGCATGATAGTGCGGTCAACTCATTTTGTTGACCGCATATGCATGCTTAAATGTTAAAATGCTCACGCATTTGTGTTAAAATTGTTTAAAAATTAGCCTAGGAAGGTCCAACCCATTTTTATAACTTAAAAAATAGCAAATTGAATCAAACAAACACCAAATTAAACCAAATCGCCCAAGCCCTTAAATCATGTACAACAATCTTGAGGGTTTCAAAGCCTAAAAATTTTAAAAATGAAAACAAATTTTTCTTACGGCCGCAAATTATCTATTCGAACCCGAGCCTCCTCCTTCTCCGATATTTCTCTAATTTTACTAGCAAGCGATGCTATAGTAATGAATAATTTTAAATTGTTGATGGTTGTGATAATAGGGACAAAGTTAATAATGATATCCTGCCATCTACAAAAAGTAGTAGAATTTCTCGAATTTAAAAAGGGAGCTCGATGAAAATTGTACATCGGATGACACAGAATGTGACATGGATAAAGGGTAGTTTGAAATGAAATTTGATAAAGAATTAGACAATATTTAATATTTTTTAAAGTCGATGTCCGTGTCTATTCTAATTGTATGAATTGATTACCAAATAATTGTAATATTTATAATTTTGAGCATTATGTTTTTGTTAAAAAAAAATTGAAGAATATGTATAAAGTTCAAGTAATTGTAGTATTTATGATTTTGAAAAAAGAAAATTGGAGAATATGTATAAAGTTTAAAGAATGCATTATTTTATTTATTAATTAGTTTAGAATATTAAAAATTAGAAAATGTATAATTACGTATATGTTTTGTAGAGAGACAAATATTATTGTAATGCTTGATACTCTACGAAACGCATTGCCTCGCATTACGCATTTTATAACCTTGTTTTAAAGTACATGGACATTCATTTTAAATATATATATTTGCATCTTGAAAACAACTTTAAAAAAAGTTTAGTGAAGTATCAAGTCTTTCATACATCCATACAAAAAGATACAAATATTTAGTGGATATAGAGTTTATTTTTAAAGTACATGCCGTAAACAAAAAAAAAAACTTGAAAAATAATATTTATTGATGTATGCATCAAGTTCATTTCAACTGTAAATATTGTAGCACTCAAGAAAAAATCTATAAATGTTACACTAATCAACTCGAAATTACAGTTGACTATTCTGCACATTGAAGGAAATTTTAAATATCTACAATTGAAATATTGTCAATTCCCATATGTAACAGATGTCATTAATTACAACATAACTTTGGAAAAATATTTAGGGGTTATTTTTTGAAATAAACTTGAATGCAGAATTTCCTCAATGTCATTGCCAATCTGCAACTAATAATTCAACTTTCTTGGTGATTCAACCTAAAGTAAATTTTGCAACTAATAATTCAACCTAAGATTAATTGTAGTCTGATTTTATTAGGAAAATTTGATTACATTTGATTAGTTGCTTACCATCTTAGCCCAAGGCAATCTGATTTTTCATTTCTGCAACAAAATTTAGTCACCAATTCTTCCCTATATAAGCCAGCTCTCAATGCCTCTTCAGAACCAATTACTTGGCTTCAAAAACTGTTCTTCCAGTGCCAGTGTTACTAGCCCAGACATGTTGGAAGACTCTCCTCGCAATGACGTTCAAGAAGAGGCTTTAAGTTCCAAAGAAATCATTGATCATAGCCAATTCAACGAAGGGGTGAGTTTTCCTCCAAGGCTGTCGGGGTCATCGAAGAATCCACATCCACCTCCACCTGTGGATGAGGAAAAGGAGCGTCGGTATGGCTGCAAGTACTGTTACAAGAAGTTCTCAAACAAGCAAGCTTTAGGTGGGCACCAGAATGCGCACACACTTGAACGCACCATTGAAAAAAATATCCAGGAAGGGCAGATGGCTAACTTCGGATACCTGCCTCGTAATAATTTCACGGGTTCTTTGTTCAACAGATCTCAGGAATTTTTCAGCAGGGCTATGATGCGAATGCCTTATTTAGCTCAACAGGGAACCATGCATTATCGAATGATGCGTCGTCCACTCCCAGGGATTAACAAAGGTTACCCTGGATGGCCGAAGCCTGTGCCTGGAAATGTTACCAAATTTATGGGATGTCCCGGCTCTTCGTGCCCGGAAAATCGCCCTCTAGGCATTCATTTTTCGACTCCTACGCCTGTTCCCAACATGAACTTTCTAGGAGACAGTGGCAATGTGCAGATGAATGGTCTAGAGACTCAGGGTGTAGAAGACGACTCGGGCCTCGATTTAACTCTCAGGCTTTAATTTGATCATCTTGAAGAGAGCCTGGATCTATGTCCCAAAGTTTAAATTTGTAACTACTTATTTTTGTTACATCAAAATCTAGGATTTAGGATTTATGTTACGTTTGATGTCTTGTACACATGTCGTTGTAATAACTTCTATATTTCTCAGTTAATCCATGTGCTTAATTTGCTATCCCTTCATTCATTTTTAGAAAAATGAATTCACAAGACAATGAATTTACTTTTCTAAAAATTAAAATTAACTTCTAGAGAAGTAGGTTGATTAGTAAAAGAAAAGGTAAGTTTGAAAGTTGGCAAAATAAGTAATTTAAAAGCAAGTTTGACTTATTTAATGCATAGGTATGTATGTTCAAATGGGTGTCTGGATATAGACACCGTTTGGATTTAAATTATAGCCCTACATTTTTCAATCTTTTATTTTTAACTACACATTTTTTAATAAGTTAATATTACAAGCAAACTCAATATTTTTTCTTATTTTTTAACCACACATTTTTTAACAAAATACGATTCGAATAATGGGGCGGCTCAAACAGTGCATAATATATCTGGAATTCGAATAATGATAGTCATGGACAGTTTTAATTTAAAAATATTTACATTTTTAGATCATGTTTGAGCACCATTTTTTTTAAAAAAAATAATGCATTTTGAAATAGTATTTTGATGGAAAATATTTGGTTAATAAATAAGAAAAAAATTTGATTTTGTGTGTAATATTATTTTATTGAAAATAAGATAGAGAAATATATTTTGAAAAGAATGAGGATGAAACAAAGGCTTAAGGCATGTTCTCTTTACCATTTTCAAGTCTTTTTCTGTTTTCGATTTTTCAAAACAGTGAAAACGCGTTCTCTTTCCTATTTTCGAAAACATGTTTTTGAAAACATGTTAAAAATTTACAAAGAAAATTCAAAACGAAAAATTTGTCATTTTGGGAGTTTTCAATTATAATCAAGCCAAAATTTTCAAAACACGTTTTGGGTGTTTTCAAAACAACAAAAAGAACACATTTTCAACAATCTCAAAATAAACACTCGAAACACAAAACCTAAAATGAATTCAAAACTCAAAACACAAAATTGAAAGACCTCTTTACCATTTTCAAGTCGTTTTCTATTTTCGATTTTTCAAAATAGTGAAAACGCGTTCTCTTTTCTATTTTCGAAAATGCGTTTTGGAAAACAAGTTAAATTTTACAAAGAAAATTCAAAACGACAAATTTGTCGTTTTGAGAGTTTTCAGTTATAATCAAGCCAAAATTTTCAAAACGCTATTTGGGTGTTTCCAAAATGTTAAAAAAAACATATTTTCAACAATCTCAAAATAGACACTCAAAAGTCAAAACATAAAACTCAAAATGAATTCAAAATACAAAATACAAAACTAAAACACAAAAAGAAGTTGACAACCCCTAATTACTATGCCTGAGTTTCATTTGGATATTTGTTTTCAAATTTGTTAAATTTTTTTTTTCAAAACAAGGCTATTTTATAAAAAATAAAGGGAATAGAATTTTTAATTAATGCCACAACCCGATTTATTAAAAAAAAAAATTTGCTCAAGTTTTCGAGGTGGTTAGCGTTCAGAAATAAATTCAACAAAATAACAAAATTTCTATTTCTGGGGAAAATATTTTGTAAATATTCTTTTGTTTGTATATCAATTTTCTTAATTTTTGTAACTTATTCCTGTAATCTTTTATGGATTTTCCCTTTTTAAGGAAAATAAAAGACATGCATACGTTACTTCCCAAAATCCAAATCTTAAGGTTGACTTGGAATATAACTGATAAATTGATACAATATAAAGTAAATCTTGACCAAATTTCCACCATTTGAAGCTATATACATATAAAAAAAATTTACATATGTTGATGTGTGTCTAATCTCCTACTGACGTAGTCAACTTCACGTCAATGATAACATAAAAATGCACGACAAAATTAGCTAACTCGACCGTTATGATATGGTGTGATGTGTGACGTTCAAAAGACTCTACGTCTAAATCACATAATCTCATATATGAGTATAATGTCTCAAGAATTCCTAAAATGTGTATTGTGTTACGATACTAATGAAAATCTGTATTCTCGTCTTTCGCCGGAAAATATCGTTACATGCATACACGATGATACATGTTTGGCTGGAAAAAAAACTAAAAATAAATATCATTTGTCCCCATTTTTCTGATTTATATTTTCCTTTTTGTTTTATTTAATTTAGAGGATTCTAACTATGACAAAGATAAGATGAGTGTTAGAGCCTGTTTGGTAACAATTAAAATCCAAATAAAATTGAAAATATGGTCGTTATTGGATCTCACCCGTCTAATAAAAGTCAACAATAACGACTAATTTTTCAATTTTAATCTCTACCAAAAAGGCTGTTAAATGAGAATATAAAACTTCAATATGTAAGGGTTGACACCTGGTCCATTTTCTTTGGAAGTGAACCGAACGATTTTATTGTAAATTGTAAAAATGACACTGTCAGTTAAATGGACGAAAATGTTCATCCTTATCTTGGTTGCATCGATTTTATTGCTTCTTTGAATAAAATTATAAGTTGTTGAGATTTTAAAATAATAAAAATTAGTATGGATAAATAGATACTAATTACAGATCTTACAAGATATGTTGTTAAAATTAATATTTAAACTAAACCATTAGGGAATTATAATTTTTTTCAAACATGCACTTAATTCACTACAAGAAAAAAAAAATTGTAGCTTTAGGGACGGAGGATTTTTTGTTGGCGAAGCATCGATATCCGTTGCTACTAATCATAATTAACAGAAAATGATCAATTGATAGTACGTTGTTATTTTGAGGGTCGATGATAGTTATTAGCGAATTGTCCGTCGATAAAAGTTTAATCATTATCAACAAATAATCCGTTGATAATTTGTTTTATAATGTCGTTGGTAAATGTTATATTTTTGTAGAAATTGATCTTTCCAAACAAAATTGGAGGAAAAACGTAATGGGGGTTAGGCGTGGGTAGGTGGTGGTGGAGTTTTTCATTTCCATAAACGTTTAAGATTTCCATGACGTAACGTCTCCGACTCTCAAAATTGCCACTTCTAAACCGTCGTTTCTCTCTCTCTCTCTCTCTCTCTTCTCTTCTCTTCTCTTCTCATCTCTCTCATAGGAAATACACACACAAAAACCCACAGACATTCGGATTTAATGCACTAAACTCACATACAACCTGCATAAATACGTATACGTGTGTGTGAGAGAGAGAGAGTATGGGATAGATTAAGGGATTAATCACGCCCAGATCACTTGGCTTTTCATTTCGCAATTGCAATTTCTTTATTTTCTATCTAGATACTATCGTCTCCGTATATTTTTTTAGGGTTCATTTCCATTTTGCACTGTCAATTCTTGAATTGTTTTCAAACATAATTTTGGGGGATTTCTTGAATAAGTTTCACGCCGATGGCTGAAGGGAAAGGAAATGCAAATGAAATTGAACCCAGCTTCAACATCGACGATTTGATGGAATTCTTGCCCGATGATGCTATGGGTGCCACCAATATTGGGTATTTTTGCTTGATTTGATATTGATTCCAAGTGTATTAACATTGCATGCATACTTTTATTTGAGTAATTCTTCTCGATTAATTTGATCTGAATTATAAAATATAAATCTGTACACAATATATATAAGATCATCCATGCATAATTTTCTCTTTATAAAAATTCGATTCTTCTTAATTTTGGTGCTAATTTCAAGAATAGCGTCATTTGTTGTGTTAGTCTCTTGTCTTCTTGAGTCGATTGAATTTACAAATCAAATTCATTTATTTCCCGCATAAATATTTTTCATTTTATTATTAAACCAGAATTTTATTGAATGATACCCCTACACGGGGGAAATTTCTCTAGTCCGGAAGGTTCATCTTGAGATATGCTTAACATCGGTCCATCTTGCACAAGGCATTATAGACTTTCACGTGTGAAATTCTTGTTCTTGAGGAATTTTAATTCATTTGATGCTGATTTGGAGTAGTGCATCTTTGCATGCATAAATATTGCGGTTGTAATAAATTTATGTGCTTGAATCTTGCATAAGAAATATCCTAGAGACTCTAAAAACCCTAAGGCGATCGAGTTAGTAAAGGGCAGCTCTCGCCTGGACATAGATCCTCTTGAACTTCATCAGCTTAGGAATGTGCATTGGATTTCTTTTTAGTTCTCTTTTTTCCTTATGGGCGTTTTCACAAAGTTAGGATTTTATGTTGCTTAAGATTTGTACTAATGCTCTGACTTGTCCGGTAATGTGAACAATACGAAAAATTAATCTAGCCTGGTTTATGTTTAATTTGCATACGCTGTTACAAAAAATTCTTGTCTTTTGTTAATTTTTAATTAGGTGCCTGTAGGCTGTAACAAAGTAAATAATAAGTTTTTCTACTTTTAATTCCAGCTAATTTTGGGATTCACGTCTATAGTATTTTTCCTTCCCAGTATTGTGGCGAAGTTGGGTAGCTGACTTTTATCTGAACAACAAATTATCGACTAATTTGTTCTGTCGTGTAGGGCTGTGGATTTTTTAAGTGTTCTTTTTGGGGATTTGCCATCTGTATTTTATATTCTGATTTATTTTGGATCCATTATTATTTCATTTTCCATAGTATGGTTGCTGCAATTGCTGATTGATATTAAACTATTCAGCTATTTCTTGTTTAAGAAGTAGATAATTATGATGCAACAATTGATGTGTCCTTGCCTTGAGTGCTAGAGGATCTTTGCCAAAGCGTAGCTTAGTTCTCTGTTCATCAAGATTGGTTGTCCTAGTTATGGAACTAAACATACAAACCAAGAGATTTGGCAGGTCTTATTTGTAGATGCCTTTCAAATTGTCAGCATCAAATTCATACTACAACTGTTTGTTAGAATGTTGAAGGTCCATCTTCTCTGAGGAGAAAAGTAGATATCAGGCCACGGGGCAACACCTCCCTCCAAGATATGTCTGTTGAGGAGAAAAGTAAATATCAAGCATTGGATCACTCCTCCCCCACCACCAAGATATGTCCATTTCACTTCTGTTAAAAGTAAAATGATATGGTACTATCAGCACAAAAAACAAATTTATATAGTTTGTGATGTGAATCTGTTTAAATAAAGTGACGATGGTTTACCGAATAAGCAGAACTTAAAATATTTTCTTAAATTGGACAGTCTTGTGTAGATGAGGTCTTTCTATACAAAATAGCAACTGATTATTAATTTGTTGAGCTTCACAGTCCAATTTTTAGCTGATTTGATCATATTTTTACGTGCCACATGTCGTTGATCTTGAATGACTTAGTCCATGTAAGAATTCTTACATGGTACACATAAGACAATATGGATGTTAAGTGATAAAGAGTTGGTTTCATCCATATAAAGATGTAAATTTTATGTTACAAAGAGGGTCATTTACCAGTGACCACTATAGGATGTGAAAATATTACTCTTGAGTCTACATAGCTAATGAGGTTTTTAGAAAACTATTCTTCTCACCCATATGCCCAAGGTCCGAGATCTTGAAATAGTATTTACTCTCTGCTACCTCTATACCTTCTCAGCCTATGCTTTCAAATACGTTTTTGACCTTAGAGTTGGTTATCTTATGTTTGAACCTTTCACAGTCAGCATAATAAGAAAGATAATTTCTCTAGGAAAGAGTGTCAACTTGAATTTCTAAGGATTTTGGCTCTTAGAATATCAAACAAACCCAGCATCTCTTTAACTCATCATTCTTTCTGTCCTTCATTTATCCCTTCAAGAATTAGAAGCCTTATATTTAAAGGAATTTATTGTCCATACAGACAAATAATTTCGTAACTATTTTCATAATAGTAAAACAATGAAGTAGTGGTTGATGAAGTTCTCAGTGGCTATTTTGCTTATAAGATTTTTCATTTTTACTAATTGGTCTTTTTTTATTCTTAAAAGTTCCTTCTCGCATTTCCAAGATATTACATAGCTCAGGAGAATATATATTGCCTTTTTTGTAGTTGCTTCTTTGTCAAAGGGGCATGTATAAACACTGTATTCTGTATGCTTTAAATGTCCAACCAAAGTATAGGCAGTTCCTAATAGGTTCAGTATATGTTTATTGATGTTGGTTTTTCTTCCAATGTATTTCAAGGACGCCCTTTATTTTTTAGGAATGTTTCATTTTTACCATATGGTTATAGAATTTTAGGAAATCAATGATCTTAGTATCTCATCTAAACACGAAGATCTTGAATTCTGATTTTTTTTTTTTCTCTTTTCTTTTTTATATTTTGGTTTGTTCTGTGTGAAGGTTTTTCCTAGATCGAATATAATGATAAGGACTTAGAACATCTTGTTATCATGTGCAGAATGGAGAAAGAGGGGGTGCTTGGGTCATCATCTAATGTAAATAATCTAAATCAAGAGAATAAGTCGGTGAACTTGGAGAAGTATCAAGTTGCTGCAGCCCGGGTACCTCGTTTTCTCTATCAGTTCTCTAATTATTTTGGTGTTTTCAGTCAAAGCATAGCATTGCCCTTGCCACCTTTCTAATGTATTTATTTAAGGTTCTTTTGGTGTAGATGCGATATAAGTTTTCTTATCATCAATTTGTGTGATTAACTCGTGTAAAAGGATACGAGTGAGATTGATCTTTTTCACCTAAGGTCACTGAGGAATGTGTTTTCAACTAGATAAGAACCAAGTATTAGGGAAGTTTTTGAACTATGAATTAGTTGTTTTTAACTATGGAGTAGGTAAAACTATTAAGGATGGTTGTACAGGATCACAAGCACTCATCAAGGAAAATTTTGAATTATTAATTAGGTTATTTTAACCACGGAGAAGGTACAACTATTATGGATGTTTTTACAGGATAATAAGCGCACACATATATTTCAGAAGATAGGGTAGTATTTTGGATGGGGAGAGATGTGTGCTCCCTTTTCTCATACAAAGTACTTTAGGCATTTCCTGTTTTTCAAACTATGATGCAATCTGTCTTGATAAGGATTCATGTAGGCGACCCCAAATTTATTGGAAAGAATCCTTAGTTTATAGTTTTGTTCCTAATGATAACTCTGATGAAGTACGACTTCAGAATCTGGAAAGGAAAGAGCTCTGAACTTTAGCATGTCTACACTTCATGTGATAAGAAATCTTCTAAAATTTTGCAGGTTGCTGTTTGTCACATCAGATTATCTATTTTCCAGAATTGTGCACAAAATATTTAGGACACCGTCGTTTGGTAAAAGTGTCTTGAATTTCTAGACAAGTGCAGAGACGTTCATAAAATATTAAGCTACTATTAAGATTCTCCAAAGATATTTTACATAACTTTGACATTATGAAGTACATACAGGGTAAATGATGTTTCAATAAAAAGTATATATTATATCTTCAAAATGATGTGAGAGAGAGACATATTCATCTCTTTTTTAGTGAACAGTATTTGGGGATTAATGAATGAAAGGAACTTCATTACGAAGGATGAGGAATACAGTTTTTGCCTTGTGATGTAATGTGATAGAAGACGTGGTAAAAGAAAATTTTACATATGAAATTATGTACTTCATTAAGCTCCTGCAGAAATTTCATATTTTCTTTCTTAATTGAAGTCGAGATAATATTTCATGTGTTACGTAATTATAGATGAGAGTGATATCTGAATCACAAAACTTATGTTTGAATAATTCTTTTACGACCATGAAATGTCAAACTTGTGATCCTTTGTGTGATGAAGTAACATTTAGCTGTATTAACAAACTTTTTTTGGACTTATTTTCTTATCAAGAAAAAATTGTCATGATTTTCTCTACCGTATTTGATCATTGGCTATGTTCTTCATTTCAATTTGAATAATAATTGGAGTACATGAAATGTCAAACTTGTGATCCTTTGTGTGATGAAGTAACATTTAGCTGTATTAACAAACTTTTTGTAGACTTATTTTCTTATCAAGAAAATATTGTCATAATTTTCTCTATCGTATTTGATCATTGGCTATGTTTTTCATTTCAATTTGAATAATGATTGGAGAACAATGCATCACTGAACTTTGTATGTGGCTTAGGAAGGCAAAATTCTCACAAAATTTATTCTTGGCAATTAGATTGTTAATAGAACGTGTGAGTATTTATGTTAATATATACACAATCTATTCACTAAAATCAATATTAAGACTAATATATTCCATTGTCATGTTTGCTAATAGTTTTGGACTTCTTTGGAATTTGGAACCAGACTGTAATTCGAAAAGGAAAATATTTTCTGTTAAAACATGTACACGGAGCTGGCTCCCAGCTCTGTGCAAAATGGAGCTGGGCAGTCTAGCTCCGTTCTGGACTGCCCAGAGAGAGCTAAGTGCACGGAGGTGGTGGAAATACTCTGCGATGGCCAGGAACATTTAGCTGTATTAACAAACTTTTTGTAGACTTATTTTCTTATCAAGAAAATATTGTCATAATTTTCTCTATCGTATTTGATCATTGGCTATGTTTTTTATTTCAATTTGAATAATGATTGGAGTACCATGCATCACTGAACTTTGTATGTGGCATAGGAAGGCAAAATTCTCCATTTACAACTACTTCATTTTTATGTTTTTAATTACCACAACATTTCAACGTATTTAGCATTGTTCATAACTTAGTTTACATTTCCTTTTGGCAGTCAGCTATTGTGCCCTCCATTAGCCAGAACTGGAAGCCTATGGACACTGCTTCAGGTAACGCTAAAAGCTATGGCCAATGAAGATAAATAAAAAAGTGTTTCTTATGGAGATAATCATAATCCTGCATATTGTGATCTTCACTTTTGGTCCCAGTTTTTCAAGGGATTTAAATTATACTATAGGCATGGAATGAAATTTTACTTCCTCAAATAATTCGCTCAGAACAAAACACTGCTGTTTAGCTTCTACTGGTGATGAGTTTTTTATGTATGAATTGATGAAGAGCCTAATTTTATGTTTTTTATTTTAAAGTTCCTGTGCCGCCATCCTAAAATACTAACTGCTGCACTGGTATAGATGTTAAATTTCTCTCGGAGTATTCAACATACTGTAAAGAGCAGTAATAGATTTGAGTCCATTAAGAATGCACTTCTGTTTAACTTCTATGGTGTCAATGAAAGAAATATAGAGATATAAATATGAGGGGGAACAATTCA
This sequence comes from Fraxinus ornus, assembly GCA_903798235.1. Lineage (NCBI taxonomy): Eukaryota > Viridiplantae > Streptophyta > Magnoliopsida > Lamiales > Oleaceae > Fraxinus > Fraxinus ornus. The sequence continues at coordinate 11,814 of CAIGRF010248875.1, forward strand.
ATCAACAAGAACAAACGGATTTTTACTCAAGAAACTTTGTTGCCAATTGTTCAAACATGAAAGAGAATATCATTAAGAAACTGATATGTGAGCATGTTACAAATACATTTCTGCTTAACTTTCAATCGTGGTACAGTTTATCGAAGTAATTAGAATTCATTTGATCTAAAAAATAATCTATGGTTCGTAATAGAGATTCCAACAGGGTGTTAACTTTCATTCAATATGACGAGCCAATCTTCTTGTATTCATATTCTTTTTTTCTTTTAAGTTTCTCCAGGTCACAATTTGGTTTCTCCCTTCATTAGTGAAGTCATGAACCAGGAGATTTTAGAGAAGAACCTGGTTCCGCCATAACGCCATGTGATTAAACATGCTTAAATCATATGATGGATAGAATTTCTTCATGATGCAAAGGATAGACCTTCATGCGAAACAGTTTGGAAAGTGCAGAATATCTTTTGCAATATATCGTTTATATTGTGAATTTTTATGAAAATAAAACGAAGTCCTATTATTTAACAGCCTTGTTCTTCAGCTAAAGAATCATTTTTTTGGTTTCGCATCTTATTATAGTTTCTCTTTTTTTGTTTTCTTTTTCACCTTTACATTGACAGTTGAAACACCAGAGAATTGTTCCTGCATTGAGATAAGTTGCATAATTAAATTAAACCTTGAAATAAATTTAACTTTAACTGCCTTTATTTACAGATAAATCGATTAATTCACAAGCACATAGTCTGCAACGAAGTACTTTTCCCAGCATATATACAGAATTTTCACAGTGTCAGACTTCTTGTAATATTGTCTCACAATCACACCAGCACCAGCAGCTGCAGAACCAATTCCATAATCAGACTGCACAGAGACCAAATATTCAGCCGTTGTCAGCACAATTCAATATCTATCAACAGCAGCAGCCTTTACAGGTACCTCTTCTTCTGCATCATCAGTGGGGTCAGAATTGGGTCATTCTATGTCTGACTGGGACAAATGATTCTCGTGTCTCTCCTGAGTCCAGATTGACTTAGAATTTAACACAGTTACTTAATTTATCATTTCTCCAGCAGAAGCAGAATACTGCTTTTGTTTTGCAGAAACAACAGCAAAAGATTGGATATCATTTAGATTCTTCAACAATGAAGCATCACGAACAATTCAATGTCCTTAAGCACCATGGTCAAATGACATCAGAGAAAAGTTTGCAGCAGATATCTACACCTATGCAGATGTGGCACTCATTGGAAACACCGAGTGATACAGGGACTAATGGTGTACAACCAAAGTTACTGACATCTGCTTTCCCTCATTCTCAGAATCATATGCTAGTTGATCAACAGAAGCCAGTAGAACAATTACAAACTGCATTTATTGGGCTTTTGAAAGGTACATTGAAAACTTCTAGATGAAGTGCATGTTACATTAACAAACAAAAAAGAATAGCCACGAAGATTCAATTCGTTTTCCTTTGTTTTTGTTTTTGTTTCCTCCTTTTCAAACACACTATTGGGAGGGCTTGTTGTTCATTCAAATCTTATCAATGGTTATCCATGACAATTAATGTGGGTTGCATGTGAATTTATTATCTCCTAAAGAAATTTGAATCATAAGTAGGAAATTACGAAAATTTATTTTTCACGAGCAAATAAATTATAATGATCAGTCTCATAATTTTGAAAATCCACTGGATTCTCTGGACATATGTTACTTGTCAACTCTAATTAGAATAAATTAGTTGAATTTGGTCATGAGCACAATTAAATAACAACTGAACTTCTGTTTGGATTTGTGTTTTTAATATTTCCCAATCTAGTTCCTTTCTTTTAACATTTTTTTGGCTGTTAATATTTAATGATGTACGAATAAAACATGCACTTCATAGATTTTTCTTTAGAATGGATTTATCTAATGTTTGCAATATTCTCTTTAAAACAGTATTAGAGTCCTCTTCCCAATTCATGTTGAAAAATTCCCTTGATTGGGTTGATCCAGTCTTCAAGCAGGTAACTTTCTAACCATTGAAATCAACTTTCTATGAAGCACGTCCATCTTTTCATCTTCTTCACTATCTGATGCATCTCTGTAGGCTTGTAATTATGTGGATTGTCATGTCGATCTTTTTTCGTTTAGTATTTTATGTGAATAGTCATCCTCTCTCCTCCTGAGGATGGAAGAATTTAGAAAATAATTTAGTCCTATATAATAATCACTAGTTCTTGTAACAACCCAAGGAGTAAATTTTACCGCTTGATGTAGAGAAGGAAAAAGTCTGTATTCTGAAACATATATTGATAGGCCTTGGGTTTGCTCTCCAATGGTCACCAGTTCGAGTCCCCTCAGGGCCACTGAAGTGAGAAACGGCTGTAAACTTCAGAGCCCTTGGGATTAGTCGAGGTGTGCGCATCAAAAAAAAAAAAAAAAGTGTGGCGCTGTGGCTGAGCTGTTTTAGCCCTTCACTTTAGATTGTTGTGAATCAAAAAACACAATCTTCATATGGTTATATATAGAAAGAAGCTAAGAATTGGATATCATTTACAGCAGAAAACAGTGAACGTGAGCTTGTAATTTTCTATTTGTTTCTGTTGATTTGAATATCAGTTATACTTGAATCAAACACATAAAAATTCAATTTTTCTCAATGTTCTTTTCACTTTCTTTTTTTTCTTTTCATTTTCCCCATTCAAATTGCAAGTGATCGGCCAGAATGACCAGATAACATGTGATCCTTTTCATGGAAGCTCATATTAGAATTTCCTGTTGGTTCAATCCTGTTGGTCTCTTCCAACAAATTTGTAATCAGTATAAAGCTTTCTTTCTCTATTTTCTGTTCTAAGTTTTTGAGCATTTTTCCCTTTCTCACCCTATCGAGCTTGACTCTCTTTCTCTATCTTCCACCTTTCCAAATCCATCATCATTTTTTTGCAAGATTTTTAATTAATTGCATTCTCTTTCCTGTAAATGGTCTTTAATAATTTGAAAAATCATAGATAACTTTATTCAAATCTTCACACCACCAATTGCATTTTTTTTTAGGATGCATGGTTTGAACTTGTACTTGGTCGTGTTCACTAATTGTATAAATATCTGTAACACTTTCTGCAGATTCAGTTGATGAATAGTATGTATTTTTCTGAGGTGTTTACACTGTACCAGAGAGCATCAGAATCATTTCGTCAGGTTGCTTTATAGATTCTTATATTTCTGGACACCTCATTTATAATTTTAATTGATTCAGCCTCAACTAATTTTGTTTTTTTCTGAACCTTTTCATAATGGTTGCTGTTGATATTAGATTGTTGAATCTCTGATGCAGGCAACCAGTGCAGAGTCAGCAACAAGATCTGAAAAGACTCAATTTTTATATCTGAAGATAATAAAATTTCTACAGATGCCAAAAACTGAACTTATGCAACATCGCAAGGAGATCGTTTACCAATTCCTAAAAGAAATTGTCTTTTACCTCAAACGGGTTAGTCTGCAGCACCATCATCTAAAGGCATCTGGCAATCCTTCAAGAACCCCATCTCAGTTGCAAAAAGGGAACATTTTACAGTTCAATCAAGTGAACCCATTCCATAATAATGCACCTACGAGTGTACCTCAGTTGCTCATGCAGCAGAGTAACTTGAACTTACAAGGAAGCTCTACGAACCAGTTTCAGGTTGGCTCTTCAACAGGGATGCAAAAGTCAGATCCTTCGTCATTAATGAACTCTTTTCAGCATAGTCCAATGAAATGTAGGCAACAGTATTCACCTAGTCAGGCACATCAAGGAATGTCATCATTACCTCAGAAGGGTTCTCAAATTGGCTTTGAGCATAGAGCTTCGGGTCTGTTGCCCGCTTCTTCTGTTGGAATTTCTCAGCACAACGCTACTTTGAGCACTCAACAGATGGGAAACTCGTCACCTGGGAACAGCTTCAATAATTTAGATTTTACCATGAGGCCCCTTTCTCAAAATCCCATAGTCGCTGTATCTCAGTATAACAGGCAACAGGACCAACATCTAACAATGCAGAAGAAGCTGAAGCAACCTATGCAACAGATGCTGACTGAGAGGAACAAGCAGCAGATGGTACAGAAAATGAATGAGGATGCTAAGATGGCTCAGTTTGCAGAATTCAATCAAAAACTGCTAGTGAAGCATCACTCATTGGGCCAACATTTAGAACAGTATTCTTGGGCAACGCAGCAGCCAAGTTCTACCCCTTACCGGGTTGCCTCTCCTCAAAGCTCTCAATACTCCTCTACGCAGATTGAGATGAAGGATTTGTCATCAAGACTTTCCAGATCTACAACACCATTGCTATCCACTGCCTCTCCGTCTGCTGTTCCTTCTCCTCTTACTCCAGTAACTCCATCTTCTTTACCAACAGATCAAGAGAAGATTCCTATATGCTTTAGTACATTATCCGTTGAAGAGAGGAACAAAGTTACCAAGGTACCTATTGAACCATCCTTGCTCCAATCACGAGGAATAAGCGAAAATCAAGTCTCTGTAACTATTACACAGGAGTTTCCGATGTCTCCTTTGCTCACAGAGTCTACATGCCCAGTTGACCATCAACAGTCACATGCTAAAGCTGATCCAGTGCAGCGGTTGGTTGAAGTGGTTTGTTGAATATTCTTCCTTAAAGTTCTCTGAACACTTTCACTTCCATTAATGCCTGTGCCTGCAAATGTGGATGGATTGATATGCTTATTATCACTCGTGCTAGTTATTTTGTCATTATGCAATTTACACTTTTGATATTTCCAGAATAGGGAGAAAATAGAGGTTGGTCATAATGTTTTTAACTGCCGTGATTTAGGATTCTAGAGTACCAATTCGGTTTTGTATAGAATAACTAGAAGGGTCAGAAAAGAGAAAAAGGACAAACATGATGCAGAGAGGGGACAGGACAACTAGATTGTAATGTGGCTAAACAACAGAAAAAGTCAAATGGCTATAATCCAGAATCATTTACTTCTAGGAACTTTGAGGAGATTTTGATTCATGTCCTACATAGATGTTATATAGCTACCATTATCATGATATGTCAAGCTGTTTGATGCTAAAAAAGTTCAATGTAAAATTATAATCGTCTAAGATATATGTGATCACTATAGTTTTTTGACTGTACGTGTTGTTAGATTTTGTGTATTTCATATGACATTTGATTCACTTGCATGTTGAAGGTCAATACAATGTCACGAAAAGCATTACATGCTGCTGTAAGGGATATCAACGCAGTCACCTGTATAATCGACAGGAAATCTGGAAGCCTTCTTCAAGGTGGATCGAGGTGCGTCATTGGCCAGGACTTGGCAGATGATACTAGATCTTGTGAACAAGGGAACTTCGACCTTTCATGCATGAAGACAAGGATGAAGCGGCAACTGAGAGCTATGTCTGCAGATGATATAACATCAGCTTTTACAAGAGGTGCTAATTTTGAAGGTGGCCAGATATCTGAAGTGGAATTTAATGCAACATCTAGGATAAAGAAACTGAAAAAAGAGGTATTTTGCAAAAATTCAGGAATGCACACACTCAAGAGAAGAAATTCTATCATTTCTGCTCTTCATTAGATGCCCATCACCTTTTGGTTTCTTCTCATCCACTTTTATTGCATTTATACAGTCTAATGATCTGCTGCTGGAAGAAATCAGAGAAATCAACCACAAGCTTATTGAAACAGTGGTAGATGTGGTAAACGTGAAAGATGTTTCCCGGGAGGGATCTGCTGAGGGAACCATTATTAGATGTTTATATAATGCTGTTCAATGCAATGGGAATATTAATATGCTGAATGCTTCTACACAAATGGTAACACACTCTTTTTGGATCTCTTACTATAGAACTCATAACCCAAAATGTGCTCACTGGTATGCTCTTTCTGGCTTTTAGTTTTCCAACCTTATTGTGGAATTGCTTGTGACTGCTGATTATCCTAATTCTTCTCCTGTAGTACTGGAAAGATTGCCCCCCAGTTGTAGGTGAGAAATCAAATTACATATTTCTATTTTATTAATTAGGGTGTGTTTGAGTCACATTATTTTGGAATAATGTATTTTGGAATAGTAGATTGATAGAGAATGTGTGTTTGAAAATGAAGGAAAAAGTTATTGATGTGATGGAAAATATTTTT
>CAIGRF010248916.1:0-11627 GCA_903798235.1 Fraxinus ornus
AGTTAGATAATTAGTTATAAAATCACAATTCGCAAATTAACTATTTGATTACAGAAAATATTAATTATAACTAGATTAACTAGTAAGTACATCGTCCTCATGAAAACAATGTCTTATTGTCATCTCTACCATCTACACTATAAACTTAAAGGCCCACTACAGCACAAACATGTGATAGAGCTGCGGCTGCCACCACCACCCCACAACCATCCTCTTTGAAAATTTACCAAAAATTACATAAACTAAAATAGATACAAAACTAAATCCAAATATTTTTCTCAAATCCTAAATATCTAGTTTGCTCATTTTCAATCCAATCGAGATTTGAATTTATCAGATTTGCAATTTAGTAATAAGTTTTCTGGCAAAAATAAATGTTCGAAGATCTTGTTTCTTGACGAAACCAGATCAGTGGAAGATCTAGTTTATCAACTTGAATCATCAATGTCAGAAAAGAGATAACCAAACTTAAGGGAGAAAATTTTGGGTTTACACCTTTTGATGACACTACACCTGACCTCGAGCTAATGGGCCCGACCTTGGGCCCCAATTTAGTCCAATATGCTTTGGGTAGAGGTCGAGCTCGGGATCCTACGTGGGCCGGGTCCCGCTAACACCATCCTTGCTCAATCACTAACCTTAATTCAACACAAACTAATCCCCTAGATTGCACAATCCTACTAGGACTCAAATTGGCTATGGAGAGATTAATCCTTCTAGGACTCCACCATCCTCCTCTATAAATATGCAATTCTGCCTCATCATGCAAGTACGTTTTAACAGCATTCAGCATAAGTTTTTCTTGAGCTCTTCACTGACTTAAGCATCGAAGGGACAATGAGGACACACCTCGACGCCTTTGTTTCAGGTATTGAAGATCGGATCAAGTGGAGCTCTTCCATCCGGTTCGGGTTGGCTTGGGTATAAATTTTGACATCATCATTGGCACCGTCTGTGGGAAACGCTACCAGAAGCCATGGTTAATACATGTTCAGGATATCTTCTAGCCAGCTCATTTGCACCTAACCAACCCGTCGCTATGGACATCCCAATCTCCCAGGAGGTTACATCTGGAGGACCGCCGTAACCCCTAACAGTCATAACTCTAGCCGCATTCGAAGAACTCCGCCAACAAGTGGCTGTGTTGGTCAACTACTGCAGGAGAGATGTATCTCTACGATACCCTCTCCCCTAAGTGGTAACATCACTGATGGTCGGATTTCGGTCCCTAGCCATGGTGAAGCCGGCACATCAGGCAACCTCAGCCAGCCGTTGGTTCGGGATCAATTGCACAGGATCTTACCGACCTAGCAAGGATTATTCAAGAAGGAATCACGGTCAGGATGCTTCAGAAATCCCAAGCAGCAACAGGATTTACCCCGAACACTCCTCTCACCTCCGAAGTTTTATCGTACCCTCTCCCAGATCGCTTTAAGTACCCTCGGGTGAAAGAATATGATGGGATCACTAACCCCATCAACCATCTCCACATATACACCGACATTATGAATCTACAGGTTACACCTGATGTTGTCATGTACAAAGCCTTTCCTCAAACGTTAACTAACATCGCCCAGGATTGGTTTTCCACATTAGAGCCCAACTCCATATCCTCTTTTACGAACTTAGCCGACAAGTTCTCTGCGTTCTTTGCAAGTAGTAAGCGTATTAGGAAGATCGCTGCATCACTCATGCAGATGCATTAGGGATCTAATGAGACTCTTTGTAGTTTCATGATCAGGTTTAATAAGGAAAGACTTTTGATCCCGAACTTACATATCACAGCTGCAGTATCCGCCCTGACTTACGCCGTAAGGTGTGAGGAGTTCAAGATGTCTTTGTCAAAGACACCTCCCAAGTCCATAACCGACTTGCTCACCAGGGCAAAGAAGTACGTCAACATGGAGGAGACAATGTTCCCTAGGAGAGATGTCCCACCAGTAAAAAGATCCAACCTGGAGAGGCCCCATGAGTCCACCAGTGTACAGATATTTCTCGGAGTAAGTCGAGGCCAGAAGCTCCCTTAACATTGTTCACCTAATTGAACACCACGAGGTCAAACATCTTGATGGAGATCAAGGATCTTAAAGAGTTGAGAGGGCCCCCCAAGCTGCATTCTCCACCTGAAACCCGGGACAAGAGCAGGTATTGTGACTTTCATAAAGACCATGGACACACAACGGAAGGATGTATAGCCTTGAAATGGGAGATCGAGTCTCTTATCAGAAGAGGCTTCCTAGGTACATATATCAGTTGAGATAAGCACTAGTAGGGAAACCAGAATAAGGGAAGACCCCCTGCTAGTGGGAAGATCAGTAACCAACCGTGGGTACCATTAACTTTATTATTGGAGAGAGAGCCTCAGGAAGAGACTCCGCAACTGGCGCAATCAATACGCGAGATAATACCTCAGGTCTCCAACATGGATATCGGCAGTATGGAAGATATAACTTTTGGATCAATGGATTTGGAGGACATGTCTTTCACTCATGATGATGCCCTGGTTATATCAGTAATCATCGCCAACTTCGAAGTAAAGAGGATCCTGGTTGACAACGATAGTGCGGCTAACGTGTTATCACATGAAGCTTTTAGTAAGATAGGCATCTCAGAAGAGCAACTTAAACCCGTCAAGACCCCCCTTCAAAGGTTTGGAGGAGGTTTTGTCATGCCCAAAGGTGTCGTTAGTTTACCTCTAACACTGGGATCCGAAGGAAAGAAGGTCACTCAGATTACGTTATCCCAGGTTATTCAGACTCCCATGGCCTACAACGCTATACTTGGAAGGCTGTTGTTGAATGGGATCAAGGTGATCATATTAACATTCCACCTGGCAGTGAAATTTCCTACGAGTGTGAGAGTCGGAGTGGTTTGCGGAAGCTAAGTAGTGGCTAGACAGTGTTATGTGACTAGCATTCAGGAAATCAAGTCTGATGTCATGCAATTATCAGAGGTGAAGCTTGAGCTAGATCACCGAAGGAGGCTCACACCAGTGGAGAAAATGGATGAGGTCGAGCTCGAGTTTTGAAGGAAGGTTACTATTGGTCAAGGTCTTGATGACGCCACCAGGAGTCAGCTCATCTGGAAGTCGATGTATTTGCTTGGAGGGTAGAAGACATGCCTGGGATTGACCCCTCAATTACAGTACATAAGCTCAACATAAACCCCGGAGGAAGATTCGTAAAGCAAAGGAGAAGACAGTTTGCACCAGAATGGCGGGAGGTCATACGAGAGGAAATAACGAAGCTCATCGGTGCCAATTTCCTACGGGAAGTTCAATACCCTGATTCGCTCACCAATGTATTCCTAGTCAAGAAAGCCAATGGGAAGTAGCGAGTCTGCATTGATTTCACGGATTTGACAAAGCATGCCCCAAAGACAGCTATCTCCTACCTCAAATTGATAATCTTGTGGACAGTACCTCGGGTCATAAATTGTATAGCTTTTTGGATGCTTTTTTCGGGTACCATCAAATTCTAATGTCAGAGGAAGACCAGGAGAAGATATCGTTCATGGCAAACTCAGCCATTTACTATTACAGGGTTATGCCATTCGGATTGATGCATAAGGTATTTTCCAACATGATAGGAAAGAGTGTTGAAGCATATGTGGACGACATGGTTGTTAAGAGCTAGCAGGTGGACTGTCATATCTCAGACTTAGAAGAAGTCTTCACCACACTATGAAGGTATAAGATGAAGCTAAACCCTGCTAAGTGTGCTTTTAGTGGGGTTTCCAACAAGTTTTTGGGATTCATAATCACATATAGGGGGATAGAGGCCAATCCTGACAAAATCCAAGCCTTGGTGTCCATGGAACCCCCAAAGTGTAAGAAGGATATATAGAAACTGATAGGTCGGGTCGCAGTACTGAACAGGTTCAAAGCTCGGGCAGTAGACAGATGCTTCCTATTCTTTAAAGTTCTAAGAGGTAACCAGAGTTTTTATTGGAGTAAAGAGTGCAATGTAGCATTTCAAGAGCTTAAAAAGGCCTTGGCAACCCCACATATCCTCAGCAGACCAGAACCTAGTAATACGTTGTTACTATATTTGGCTGTCTCTGAAAGTGCGGTGAGCACAGTCCTAGTGAAGGAGGTCGAAAAGGTCCAAAAACCAATATACTACGTCAGCAAAGTACTCCTTGATGTCGAAACACGACACACGCTGGCTGTACAACTTGCTTTTGCTATTGCTCTTGCTCTGGTGGTGGCTGCTAGAAAACTCCGTCAGTACTTTCAGTCACATCCAATAATGGTGCTCACTAACTAACCACTAAGACACATATTTCAAAGGCCCGACGTTTCCGGAAGATTACTTAAATGGGAGATCGAGCTAGGGAAGTTCGATATAGAGTTCAAATTGTGGCCCGCAATCAAGTCACAAGTATTGACAGACTTCATTGCAAAGATTACACTAAGAGCTCGGGGTCCAGAGGACAATGACTCGAGCAAGACCTTGGAGGTTTGGGAGATATTTGTTGATGGTGCATCAAACGGATCTGGCTCAGGCACTAGGGTTATTATCACCAACCTGGCAATAACTACTGAAATTCAATGTGCTTTCAGATTTGAATTCGTGGCCACCAATAACGAAGCGGAGTACGAAGCCTTCATCCTAGCATTAGAATTAGCACATGACCTTGGGATCAAGGATGTTCAGCTATTCAGTGACTCGTAACTTATGGTTGGTCAGATGGATGGTACTTTTGAGATAAGGGATGAGAAGATGAGTTTATATTGTCTGAAGGTACATGACCTTCAAAGACAATTCAGGAGCTACGAAGTTGTCAAAATTGCCAAAGCCGATAACTCGAAGGCCGATGCCCTATCCCGAATGATGTTCATGGGGGTAGATGGACTAGACAGAACGGCGTACGTCAAAATAGTAACGGAGCCCAGTATCAGTTCGAAACCAAATATTATAGATATTGATCGTTAGCCCTCTTGGATGGATCCGATAATGGAGTATTTGAACAGTGGGAACCTTCCATCCGACCCCTGAGAGGCAATAAGCATAAAGGCTAGAGCATCAAGGTATTGTATTATCAGAGGGATTTTGTTTCGTAGAAATCTTACACTACCCTATCTGAGGTGTCTCATGCTTTCCGAGTCTCTTCAAGCCCTAGCAGAAGTTCACGAAGGTGTATGTGGAAACCACCAAGGAGCTCGTACGCTTGCCTACAAACTCATAAGGTGCGATTACTACTGGCCTAATATGAAGAAAGATGCATTGGACTATGTCAAGAGGTGTGACAAGTGCCAAAAATTTGGTAATGTGATACATGCTCATGCCGAGGAATTAATGTCTATCCCGTATGCCACCCTTTTCGAGCAATGGGGAGTCGATATCCTCGGGCCTTTCCTTTTGGCCAAGGGGTCAGCTGAAATTCCTCGCTCTAGCTGTGGAATACTTTACCAAGTGGTAGAAGCCAAACCTTTGGCAACCATCTCAGAGCCTAAACTCAGGTCATTCGTATGGAGGTCTATTGTTTGTAGGTTTGGAATACCTAAAATGTTGATAACGGACAATAGGAGACAATTTGACAATATACAGTTCAGAAGCTTTTGCTCCAATCTCGAGATCAGACACCGCTTGACCTCAGCTACGCACCCCTAAAGCAATGGCCTCATTGAGGTAACCAATCAGATCATATTACAAGATCTTCATACCAGGATCAGGGACGCCAATGGTAGTTGGCCAGAAGAACTACCCGCCATGCTTTGGGCATACAGGACTTCTCATAGGACAGCGACCGGTGAGACCCCATTCATGTTAGCCTTTAGTGTGGAAGCCACCGTGCCAGTTGAAATCAGACTTCCTACGTAAAGGATGATTGAGCCCATATTGAATGACAAACAACTGATTCCTACGTAGAGGATGATTGAGCCCTATATTGAATGACAAACAACTGAACACCTTGACTTGGTAGAGGAGGTTAAGGAATAGGCATCTATAAGGGCCGCTAGTTATCAAAATAAGACAGCCAAGTATTTCAACACCAAAGTGAAGACAATGAGGTTTTGGATTGGTGATTTGGTTCTTAGGAGGGCAGCGGCTATTGGACATCCCCCGGGGAAGTTAGGACCCACATGGGAGGGACTTTACGAAGTTATTCGAAAAGTAAGAGAGGGAGCATACAATCTGAAGGATACTTCGGGAAGACCACTCCCAAGGCCTTGGAACGCTGACAACCTGAAGATCTATTACAAATAGCTTGTCTCGCAGTTGAAAGTTTAGGTTATACGAGCTTTTATTTTTATTTTTGCAAGTTAGTTATTTTTATTTCATGTTTCCAGGCCTGCATGCCCCCAATATGTTTAATTTAAAGACCTGGCCTATTTGTTGTGTAATGTTCATTATCTCAAAAAGTTAATTACGGCAGTACTTTGTCTCACAAAACATCAAACCTCCTCCCACCCATGAAGCTTGACCCCGACCTTTGAGGGGACAAAATTCACATGACGTCATCTTCCAAAGGTCGAGATCGAGCTACACCACGAAAGTCACTCAAGCTACCTAGCCATACGTAGCCTGGTAACACGTCTCAAAGTGATCCTACAATAAGGACTCGAGCTACTTGGCCTACCATCAGCCTCGTAACACACCTCGAGCTCCTTCTACAAAACTCGAGCTACTTGGCCTACCATGACCTCATAACACGTCTCGAGTTCCTTCAACATTACTCGAACTACCTAACCGGGTAACATGTCTCGAAGTGATTTCTCAAAGGGCTCGAGCCACTTGGCTAAACATGGCCTCGTAATACGTCTCGAGCTCTTTCAATAGGACTCGAGCTACTTGGCCAAACATGGCCTCGTAACACGTCTCGAGCTCCTTCAACATCACTCGAGCTACCTAACCTGGTAACACGTCTCGAAGTGATCCCTCAAAAGGGCTTGAGCCACTGGCCAAACATGGCCTCGCAACAGGCCTCGAGCTCATCCAACAGGACTTGAGCCCCTTGGCCAAACATGAGCTACCTAATCTGGTAACACGCCTCGAAGTGATCCCTCAACAGGACTCGAGATACTTGGCCAAACATGGCCTCGTAACACGCCTCGAGCTCCTTCAACATCACTCGAGCTACCTAACCTGGTAACATACCTCAAATTGATCCCTCAAAAAGCTAGAGCTACTTGGCCAAAACATGGCCTTGTAACACGTCTCGAGCTCATCAACAGACAGTACTCGAGCTACTTGGCCAAAACAGAGCCTGGTAACACTTCTCGAGCGCTCTTCGAAAGAACTAGAGCTCTTGTACAATAAGAAACCAAGTACAAAGTTCGAAGTCACTTAACAATCCTCGGGCTTCATGGTAGAAAATAAACCGAATGTTTAGCTCGAGCTTACTTACAGGACCTCGACAACATACAAAGTATAACAAAACGCACGAGGTGGAACAAAAACATTGACTTTGTACTAATAAAGGCCACAAGCAGGCACATTACTTTACATTTGATTTTTCAAAATATAAAACAACTAAGTCAAATTGTCGAGCTGTAATCGAGATCAGTAGCGTCGGCTGGGGTCTTCGCGTCAGGACTCTCTGCGTCAGGAATCTCGACCTCTGCTCTCCATCGTCGTCTCTTTCAGCCTCTGAGGCTGATAGTTGGAGCTCGTCCACCTGATCGGCAACCAACTTTATCTCTGCCGTCAACGGTTTTAGGTCCTTAGGCAGTTTGGTCCTCAAGAATGCCCAAGCTAGCCGAAGGCCATAAAAATAGGACCCCGATTCGTATTCCCCGAGCAGTACCTTCTGCTCATCAGAGTTCTTGAGCTCCTCAACGGCTTTGGCTCGAGCTTTCGCCAATTGGTCCTCGAGCCTTTTCTTCTGCTACTCAAACTCTCTCTTTGCGTGCATAAGCTCGAGCTTGGCCTCCTCAGCCTCGTCCTTGTAAACCCCTATCTCATCACGAACATTTTTCGTCTCAATCCTTGCCAGGTCGCGCTTAACCTCAAGCCCCCTAATATGGTCCCCTTTCTGCTGCATCTAGGCCGTAAGCTCTTCCACTTTACTCGAGGATTCCAGACTCTTGAGGGATAGTCCTTAAGCCATGTTCAATACCTACACAAGAGCACAATCCTATAAAATTTATACATACATTGCTCGAGGTGAAGTGTATATCTTTAGCGTGATACTCTCCAGGGCTTGGATGCCCTCGCCAGGATCGACCTCCTTATTATACTTCGCTACCATCGTCAGAATCAAGGGGCACTGAGCGTGGTCTTCAAGTATTCCTTGAGGAAGAGATGCGTCTTCCTCTAAATCCATGACCTCTAGAGGGGGCCTAAGATTCGATGGTCGAGGAGAAGGCTGTGGGAGAGGCCCCAGGCTCTTCGAGGACTGTCCTAACCCGATGGCCACTCTACTCGATACAGCATCTCGAGATCTCTTCTTCTCCTTTGACGAGGCTGAGGGCTTCGGGGTAGGGCCTTTTGATTTCTTAAAAACGTTACCCATGAGTGTAGAAAGATTGAAAGACATCTCCAATTCTGAAAAAGAAAAAGTAAGTCATTAGCTCAATCTTTGCCCGGGGTAATCCAAACTAAACAGCAGGGATTCCAGCTCATATCCTCAAGTCCCCTCACGTTGGCAAGGTCGAGGGTGTTGTCTTCGAGCAGATAGTCGATCTTAGCTGCCAGGGGTTCGTGGTTAACTAACTTGAGCCTATCCATCTCCAAGACCTCAAAATAAGCTTGACCTTCGTTGAACCTGTCTTTATCGAGGACATACTACATTGCCCTGAAAGGGTGGTCAGGTTTCGGGGGTATGGCGAAGAAATATCTCTCTTTCGAACCTCTAAGAGAACTCGGGGTCTCAGGTGTCCTAAATCCCCCTGCGTTGACAGGTAGACAAAACAATTGCACCCCGACAAGTATTTTAGGTCATAGACCATTCTTAAAAGGTCAATCTAGACACCTACACAAAATGAAGAAATACACAAGCAATCTCCACCCGTTCGGGGCCAACTGACAGGGGCAAATGAAATACGAGGTCAAGAAATTAATAAAGAATGGGTGTAGGGGCCACCTGAGCCCGGCCTTGAGGGCATCCCTAAAAATGGTTATATCCCCGTCCCGAGCATCCAACACTGTTTCGTTAGGGTCAGGGGTCCTAATATCGCACGGAGGAATAAGCCTGAACTCCCTCGCTATTTTAATAATCACATGCTCTTTATACATGGTTACTATCCTAGGATATGTTAGTATAGCCTCGACCCCGGGCTGCGAGGTGATAGGTACTGCCATGGGGATAAGGGACGTAGTATCGGGGTCGGGGGTACTAGGGTTCGAACCCCTAGACGTTCGGCTACTACTACAGCTCGATCCCTCACTACTGCGACTTGACATCATAAATAAATAACTTAGCTTAAGAGCTCGAACACTTACCTCTAAATATCGACGCTCACCAAACCCTCTATGTCGTCGAACTCGATTTGCTAATTGGTGAGAGTAAAAAGTGAAAAAATGGAAAGTAAAAAGAGGGTATTTATAGAGGGCCAGAGGAAGGTAAAAGGTCGTCCGATCCTGAACATTGGTCTATGCCAAGTGTCATCAATCCATAATCGTCGTACCCTGACCTACACGGGATTGACGCGTAGCGGCCCACCTGGCCCATTAACTTCGGCTCGGTCCAATTAGAGTTGCATGCATTTGAGCTCGCAACTCAGGAGGATCCCCTTAGCTGCGGCCTCGATGCACGGGGGTCTGTGATGACACTACACCCGACCTCGAGCTAATGTTAGTTTTGATTTATTCGTAACAATAAATTATTATTGAAATTTTACTGTATAATTTACCACGGGATAAGCCTTGAACTTTTTTCCCTCTATATATAATTACATTTTAATTCACAAAACATTGAACGTGATATTGTAATGATGATAAGGCATTTTTTCTAATTTTTTTAAAGTAATTGGAAGAAATTTGTCCAAATTTGCCTAATTCATATTGAAAGCGTAAAAATAAAGATTGAATTGTCTCGGGTCACCTAATTCTTGTTATGAAACTCAATTTTTCCGTAAATTCAATTAATCAAATTTATTTTGTTGATAAAGCTTAGACGCTGAAATTTTTCTAGAGGTAAGAGATAGAAAAGTGAAAACACTAATAAGATTAATTAATTTATTTATATAAAAATTTAAGTTGTGAATGAAGAGAGTAATTTAGATTTAATTGTTAAGGCTAAGCAATATTACAGGACTTGATACATTCTCAGGTGACCGCGTTAAGGAAGGTAGAAAAGTTTTAGAAGACCCTCACTTATCCCCCTCCAAACTCCACAAAAGGAGGGATCATCTTCCTTCAAAATCTCCATTGATGCATCAAAACTCCGTAGAAATCACATCATATAAACTATTAACATACAATGCTCATATTGTACTCTACTTTCTTAGTCTTTATACAAAATAATTTTCATTGTCCGCATGTCAACAATGCAATTTTCTCTTGGCAAGAACATCGTAGATCAAGAAACCTCGTCCTGAATATGTTATGCAAGTGTCTCTTACTAAAGGAAAAAGATAAGAACTTAAACGAAAACATTGATGCAAACATATAGTAAAAGAAATTTACTACGTACTACTCAAGTTTATAAATGATTTGTAAATTCAATCACTCACAATAATTTTAGCCACACATTCATAACTACTACCAACATTATCCATAAATTTCGTGAGATCCACTACTATTTCTCTTTATAAATTTGCGAAGCGTATTCTAATATAAAAGTTGATTTCGTTTAGAACGCTTGCCAATTTTTCTAAGGTTGAATTGAATCTTTATTCCTCACCCCGGTTTGGCACTTATATTTCAAAAACTCATTTTTAATCACACATGATATCACAACTTTTCAACCACATAATTCATCAATTTTATCAAAATCTATTAAAAATCTAATTTATATCTAAAACAAATTGGAGCCTCATTTTTCTCTTTTTTAATTAGCAACCGACCTTTTTTTCAGTCTTTACAGGATATTCCCATTACAATTCTTGGAAAACGTATCCTATCTACATTAAAACAATAAGAGTCTGTTTGGAATTGATTAAAATCTGATTTTAATCTAAGTCAAAGTTAAACAATCAATATCAACCACTTTTTTCATGAGTCCAAGTCCCACAACTTTTCAACCACACATTTCAAAATTTTTTATCACAATCTACTAAAAAATCCAATTTTAAGCCCCATTTGAGGTTTTTTTTTTTGGGAGAAATGCGTTTCGGAATAATAATTTCTTTTTAGAGAATATATATTTAAAAATTAGAAAAAAAAAATTGGAATTTGCGTATAAAATTATTTTATGAGAGAATGCGTTATTAAAAATGAGTTTTCAATAATAATAATAATAATAAAATTTGGGGCTCAAACATGGGTTAAGTCAAGTCTCAATCCACAATTGAGTTTTCTAAAATCGGGTAGAATTTGTAAAGTGGGGTAGAATTTGTAAAAGGAAACTTCGTATAAAATGGGGTAGAATTTCATGTCCTCTTACCGGAGGCATTCGACAGAATTTTCAAGATTTTTGGCGTGTTAAAGTCTAAAGACTACACAATCGAGTCAAGATTTTTCTTCTGGGGATAAGAAAAAATGCAAATCCAAGTAAATGGGGTAGAATTTGTAAAAGGA
>CAIGRF010248952.1:2287-13006 GCA_903798235.1 Fraxinus ornus
CATCATAATTTTATTTATGACCTGATTTTTTAAAGAAATCCTCAAGTCTGCCTATATTTAAAGTGTATCCTTACAGTATGGTATATATGAATTTGTCCCTCGTTCTTTTTGGTTGGGGTTGGAGGTAGGGTTTTAAAGGTGGTTGTCTATTCTTACAAAAACTAATGGACCCAATGGCCCACACTTTACCACCTCTAATTGGGATGCTAACGAGATGAGGAAGATACATATTCTACAATGCTTCAGTTAAAGGTTAATGCTTAATTCGCATTACAAATCTTTTTGCCACATCTTCACCCAACAAAGAAACTCTGAAACCAGATAACTAACTGTCAAACTGAAAAGTGTACTTTTATGGTACATATTTCATTTTCCTTAATAACATAATTCAGGTACTTAAATTAAGATCTGCAGTAAATAGAAGTAGAATGGGGAAACAGACAAGTTCAAGTACAAGCTGATTACAGGGGAAGTTCGCCACTGTCTGCAATCACAACTTTGCTTTTGGGTGTTCCACTTTGGTTGCCTTCAGCTTCGACCTTATACACCACATCCATTCCGGACAGCACCTTTCCAAATACAACATGACGACCATCCAACCTTTTGAACATCGAGAAACTTTTGTTAGATGATTTGAAAATGGATGAAAGTTTTCTCAATAAAACCCTAGTCAATAAGAAATTACATAAAACAGCAGGATCACAGATTATATAGTTACCAGCTGGTCGTAACAGTTGTGATGAAAAACTGTGAACCATTAGTGTCCTGCCCAGCATTTGCCATAGACAAAAGCCCTGAACGTTGGACAAAAATAATAAGATGACACAGAATAAATGCTTTCACACAGTGAAACTCAGACATCTGAAATCATGGAGTGAGATGGTATTAGGGAAGGGGAGTTCTGGGGCATATGCAGTTCTCCTACCAGGTCCAGTATGTTTGATTTTGAAATTTTCATCAGCAAACTTCTCCCCGTAAATTGATTCCCCACCTCTTCCATCACCAAGAGTAAAGTCCCCGCCTTGAAGCATGAAGCTGGGGATTATTCTGTGGAATGCACTTCCTTTATAATGAAGAGGCTTCCCACTCTTTCCCGTACCTTTCTCCCCTGAATGCATAAAAACATGTTTGTGATTCTGGTTTGTGAAGGTGAACGCTAAGGCAGCCAAAAAATTACACTAGCATAAAACTGTGTGTGATATAGTAACAGATTAAAGCAATTAATCAATTCATCTATCCACTTGTGATTCAGAATAGTGCTAGCCACTGGGATAAAAAAACATGGCCAAAGCTGAGGTGATTGTACCTGTACACAAAGCTCTGAAATTTTCTGCAAGAGAAAGTAAGTGGTGAAATTAATTCCCGAAACATCAAATGTTAAACGAGTTCTTTATCAAAATTCATCTAATAAAACCACAATACCTGCTGTTTTTGGAACAGTTTTTCCAAAGAGACCCATAACAATACGCCCTGAAACGGAAAGCGCATTTGATATATTAGGGTAAATGAAACTAAAAAACCTAGCAAAAAAAAAAAATAGATCACAAGAATCTATCAATAAATTTAAAAATTAAAGGCAGCCCTAAATTGGCAGTCATGGGACGAGAATTCATTTTTCCTATGCTAACCCTTAATAAAAAATTCAGACAAAGGAAAATCATGACATTTGACTTGTATCACTTCCAACAGTTACCTAGCCACATTTCAAATAAATGAGTTAATACAAGGAATCATTCAAAATATTTATTAAAATTATTTTGGATGGAAAAAGGTTCCTATTTAGACACCATACACTCTGACACCTAAGAATCACATTGATTTCTCCTCTTCATCAACTCATATGCTTATATTTTAACTGACAATTTTGTTTGTAAAGACTACCTAGCAGAATCCAAAAGGGTTCAAATAACTAGACTGGAAACTTTATTCAAGCTTGGAACCAGTGAAGGATGAGTTTTTGGCTCAATATTGTAATTGATTATATATTCCGGACAATTTCAGGTTACAAGAAAGCATAGGAAGTGATGGTAATGCATACAAAATCTTGTGCCAAGTAATATCTGCCAGAAAACAAGAGATGAGTTTTCTCCAGCCGAGGAAGAGTGAGGCCGGCAATATAAAGATCATGGAAAGATGAGAGAAGGATTTGGATCTTTGTGTTTTAGCATGTCACTTAAAATGGGTTAAGTGATGATTTTTTGGTAATTCCAAGTTTATTGGAATTGTCTAGTTATCAATTATTAGTTTCCAATTTGGAAATATATACTGGAAAAATATGGCAATATAAGACTACATAAATCATATGACGATTTGATTTTGAGAAAAGTTCAGTTTTGTATAAATTTTTGTATCTTTTTAAGTCTTCTGGATCTTGTGATGCAAATCCAGCACTAGATGTGATATCTATCGGGAGCCTGGAATGTTCGGAATTCTTCGAGATCCTATTCTCTCTTCTTCCAAAGAGGATAAACAATGTTTCTTGGTAGTATTCGCAAACAGCTAAACAACTTGAATAGTTTATCTCTCTGGTGCAAAAATCTTAAAGCAATCAAGGGTAAGAATCTCTCCACATCCGTTTGACAAGAAATACCACTTTCTCATTCTGCTAATAAGATGCCAACTTGGCTGATACACATTACACGCATAAACAAAACTTAAACATCACAAATTCCAGATGCACAAGCCAAAAGGAGAAAACTTTCCAGGTTCTTTTACAATGAAAAGAAGAGTTCAATGAAAGTCCTCAAATTATAAAGCAGTATCATAAAAATATATATATTTTTTTTTTTATAACCGTGGATGTTCGGGCCAACTTGCACGCACCTCAACTAATTCCACGGGACCTTGAAGTTTACAGCCAAGTACTCACCTCAGTGGCCCTGAGGGGACTAGAACTGGTGACCATTGGGGAGTAAACCCAAGGCCTGACCAATTGAGCTACCCCTCAGGGTTAGTATCATAAAAATATTTTTAATAGTGTGTCAACAACTCCCTTGGGAGTTTATTGAATAACACATTTTGAGATTAAGAGCATACCAGCCGGTTTTCCTGCAATCTCAACATCAAAATAAACCTTGTGGGTCACTTCCTTCAAATCTTCTTTTGATTTCTTTGCCTGCACTTCCAAACACAATGAATCATTCATAAAAATAATTCTTTCTGTAAGATAACAAATTTAGGTGCCATCTGGAAATGAAAGGGTACTAAAAAGAGAGAAAGAGTCATTTTCTTTGCAAAGCGAAGAGACAAAATCTGAAGACATTTCAATCTCGCATAATAACACGTTGTGGAACATTTGATCCCAGTATCCAGCATTCCTTGTTACCTTTTTTTTTTTTTTTTCCTTTTTCCTTTTGTTTTTTTGTTTTTTTGTTTTTTTGCAGCAAGTCCCAGAATTCTGTATTAATATAATTGAATCGACAAACTAGTCTTTTCAACATTTTTTTCTGGCTTCAAAATTTTATTCAGATCAATCGACAAACTGGCAATCAAATTGATTTCGAGTAATTCTTTCCTCAGATAGACTCTATCAAAACCAGATCGGAAAACAAAATACGCAAATAACAGTTATTCCATTTCCTAACACAAGTCACTGAATTCCATAGCAATCAAATTTACAGAAAATTAAATATCATTCCAATCGCAACCAAGAAACATCAAAATAGAAAAATTCGTCTGCTAAAACAAGAACCTGAGTGACAACAAGGCTGAGGAAGAGTATAAGACCGAAAAGTAGTAGCTGCTGCGACCAATATCTCGCCATTTTCGTCTCTTTTATAAGATCCAACTCTGAGTGAACTAATCAAAACCAATGACTGTGAGTAATTGAGCGCTGCGAGGGTTATTATGGAAGTGTGGGCTCTATGGGTTTGCCCAATGGTGAACTGACACGTACGTCTAATGACGTGTTTCGGGCCGATTCAATTGGATGAGAATGTTGGGCCTCTATGTTGACTACGCGGGCCTTGCCCAGCTCCACTGGTTATTTTAGATCTAGAACCAGTTTATTTCTATTTGGAGTTTACAATAAAATTGATAATAAATTTATTAATAAAAAATCTAATTAATACTACGAATAAAATGTTTGTTTTTATATTAGTGAAAATTGCAGCCTAGGTACCAAACCTTTCATTTAGTTACAAATTTTGTCCAAACATTTCATTTGTGCTACCTGAGGTACCAAATTTTTTAAAAAACCACAGCTCCAGTCCAGATTGACGATTTTCGTCTATTGACTACAAAAATCTTTAGTTGACTCAAAAAATGAAAAATAATAATTTTCACTAAATAGACAAGGACAATTTGGACATTACACACTTTCCCTTTAAAATAAACGTCAGTTACTGTTCATTTGGACGCGAAGAAGAAGATGATCTTCCATTAGATGTTGCAGCCCATATTCGAGACTCTCTTCTCTAACCTGTATATGATAAGCGTGTTCCCTAGAATTCCCATTTACGGTATGAAATTTTGCTATTAAAAGCCATGCGTATAGATTGTCTTCATGTACTGGAAAATGTAAAAATGTTGAGTAATTTGATAACTTGGGAGTTGATATACTGTGTAGGAGCTTGTTTTGTACATGTGCATTGCTCGAACTAAAAAGGGTTATGACTTGATTTTTTTTTTTCATTTTTTCCAGGGGAAAATACAAAGTATTTTAGCATATGCCTACATTATGATGGAATTTTATTTGGAAAGATGAGAAATTTTGTATGCGAGTATGGTAAAGTAATTTTTTCAACAGATTTCTTCTTAACAATGACATGAAGATGTTGGGATATTATGGTAGAATCAAATATCTGTACAAGATGGAGAAAAAGAGATTTAGTGAAGCATCATTCTGGTTGGTCAAAGATTCAGATTTTATGAATGTAGTGAAGTGGCTTGGTGAAAGTAGGATGGCTAAATTGTATTGCTTGCCTTAGTTGAGGTTTTGGAGTTGCCATAGGATGAAAATATTTCTGTAGTTGATTGTGAGACTGGTGAGGAGTTGGTCAATGTTGAAAAATTTAGTGTGCATGATAAACCAATGGATGAGAAGCAACCATGCTATGCTATTAAGATTTATGATGATTTATTAGAAGGTGATGACTTGTACATAGTTGATGAAGTAGATGACATGGAAGTAGATAAAGTAGCTGATACTGGTAAAACTGATGTTGATCAAACAGAGGCAGAGGTTGGGAAAACAAAGGTTGATTTAACTAGGGTTGAACTAGTGGTTGGTGTGGATTTTGACGGTGGTTTTGAAGCATACTTACCTAAGGTGCGTGTTGGTGAAATTGATGTGTTTTGCTAAATTAGATGTGCATGCCATTGAAACTGATGTATAGCATCGTCAATTAGAGGTGCAGGCTGCTAAACTTGATGCGCAGCATTGTTAATCAGAGGTGCAAGATGGACAAACTAATGTTGAACTAGAGCAACCAGAGCAGGCAAAGCAAACTGAACCACATATTGAACCAGAGCAACCGAGCAAATTGAGCCTAAGGTGCATGCTGAACTAGAGCAACCAGGGCAAACTGAACCACATATTGATACTAAAATAGATCATCATTTTGAGCAAGAAGACCATGTATCTGATGTGCAAGTAGATTCCATAGATGATGAATATGAAGAGAGTTTTTTTAGGAATTCAATGACTCGGAGTATGAGCAAGAAGAAAATATACACATTGATGATAATGATGAAAACACAGATTTCAGGTTAAGTGAAGGTTTTGATATTGACATAAATAGTGGAAGGGGTGAGTAGGAAGGTGGGACAGTTTCTCTAGAAGAAGTTGGAACAGATTATGACGACTCAAATGAGTTTAGGAGCTTACCCAGTGACAATGAGGGTGAGGGATCATCTGCTGATGGATGAATGAGTGTTGGTTGAACCCTGCAATTGATATGGATGATCCAAAGTTCAAGTTAGGTAATGCATTAGTCATACATACTTAGTTATTTATTTTAAAATGTAATTGACAACATGGTTTATTCATTTCTTACAGGAATGTTATTTGACAGTGTCAAGATTCTAAGGTTTGCAATAGTTTAGTGCTCAGTTAAAAATTCCAGGCAACTCAGATATGTGAAAAACATGAGGACACAGTTGAGAGTTAGATGTCTAGATAACTGCCCTTGGGTTCTATATGCATACCAACAATCAGACAATAGTCTTAGAATTAACAAATTTAAAGATGAGCACACATGTACCATGGTGTGGCAAAATAAAAGGGTTAATGCAGGTTATCTGGCAAAAAAATACATAACAAAGTTTAGGTCTGAACTTAATATTCCAATGAGTAGTTTTGTGGAAAGTGTGAAAGAAGATTGCATGTATAAGATTTCAAAGCATTGGTTTTACAGTACAAGATCTAAATGTGTAGAAGTGGTGCATGGGATTATAGCACAACAGTACAAAATTTTATGGAAATATGGAGAGGAGTTAAAGAGAACAAATCCTGGTAGTACAATGCAGATTAATGGTTCATGTCCTACTTTTAAGAGATTGTATATATATTTAGGGGCTTATAAGGAATGTTTTAAGGCTCGATGTAGGCCAGTAGTTGGTTTTAATGGTTGCTTCATTAAGTTTGTACAAGATGGGCAGTTGCTGGCAGCTGTTGGCTTTGATGGTGAAAACTATTTGTTCCCTATAGCATGGGTAGTTGTAGATGTTGAGAACAAAATAAATTGACAATGGTCCATACAGTTGTTGGTTGATGACATAGGGATGTACAACCCTAGAGCTTGGACATTCATTTTCGATAAACAAAAGGATTTGGTGGATTGTATAAGTTAATTCTGTGAAGGGCTGAGCCATGTCTTGTGCTAGACATTTACGAAAGCCCAAGATTGGCAAACCAAGAGGGGGGTGAATTAGTTTTTAAAATTTTTTCGTTAATCACTCACGATTTCAATATGAAGAACGCACAAATGATAGAAAATAATTTAAACATAAGTAAGCATGTAAATGGAACAATGTATGCTTGAACAAAGTAAAAGCGTTAAGTAAAAGGGATAAAGAGTGCAAACGATATAATATAGAGGTTCGATCCAATGCAATGATCTACGTCCCCCGTTATCAAGCTAGTCGGCACGAGCAAGGCATTTTTCACTATGTTGATTGACTTATGGTGCAATCCAACCCTTTACAACGCTTCCGGTGATTTACAACCAAAGAGCACCGATCATTTTACAATGTTGAGCTTTCCGGGACCTCAACACGACGCACAATACGAAATAAATTTACAAGTGAAATCTTCTCTTCTTAATGAATAATGGATTCAAAGTTAAGAACAAGAAGAGAATAAGGCAAACATTTCAATAGATGGCAATGAGTATGGCTCAAGTGTTGAATTGAAAAACTTTTGATAGAAATTGATATTCTGAGTTCGGAATGATCAAAAGTTTTTCAAGTATAAATCAATTTATAAGAATGAATAAGTAATAAAGATCAATTATTCATCTCAATAAATGCTCACTTATTGCTTTAGAAAATGTTAGAATTGAATGCAAAGTAAGTTGATATTTATAGGTGAAAAATCGTCAAAAACTCTGACATATCGGACGTCCGCTACATACTGGACGATCAACTAGGCATTTTGTCAGAAAAATCACAATAGTTGAATTTTTGACCGTTGGGGCAGAAAACTCCATACCGGTCCGCTACTGTAACGGACGTCCGGTACAACAGTTTTGTCGAAACGTCCTCATTTTCAATTTTAATCAAATGTACGCTTCAAAAAAAATGTTTAAAAAGGTTTTTCAAAGTAGTTGTATTTAAAAGTTATGTTCTTCGATTTTACCTTTGAAAACATAGTTTACAAGTAAAATGATATTGTCGTGATTTTTCGATCGTAAGATTTAAAACTTGAACTCGTTTCGATTTATTGCCAAGTATTGAAATGTTTACCTTTACATATGATTGTAAAAAGTCTAAGCTTTTCGTTTTGAGAGTCTCGACGTGTATGATTGAGCATACTTCGACTTTTGTCTCGATTTGTTTTGTGAATCATTCTTCATAGCTTCGTTTGATCAATTTTATTTCCATGTCGATCGTTGCATGCAAATTTCTTGGCCTCGAACCTTGTGTCTTCAAATTTTATTATTTTTCAATAATCACTATAGACACTCGAAATCAATTTGTTAGAAATAAACGCAATTTATTTGTGATAATCAAAACGAGACGTCAACCATAGGTCAACAATTTTCCACTTTTTAATTATGACAAACACGATGATTTGCAATGTGCAAAATAAACAAATTGATAATGAATAAAATTGCATACATATATTCCCCTTATCTATTTTGCTTATATTCCCCCTGTTTAACATAATCATACAAAATCTATATCACATCTCTTCCCCCTTTTGGCATAAGAAAAGTGCGGTGATAATAAAAAAAATTATAGAGAGCAAGAATGAATCATCGAAAATATTTCATTGCAATACATAATTGAAGTAGTCATTTCAATACATAATCCAAACAGTCAATCCATAGTCAAACTAGCAATTTTAAGTCAAAATAAAACTACTATGCCCGAGGAGGAGGCGGATGCTGGAATCGAGCAAGTACGTCGGCTAAGAAGGCACTCAACTGATCTTGCACGTCATCCCGTCGAGCAAGGATCGCGTCCTACTATGACCGTATATGACGAAGCTAACGCTCATCTCGTCAACCGTCGTAGTAAGAGAATCGATCCGCCACTCAAAAGTGAAAACTGGTCCTCGAAGGGTCCTCGACTGGTAGGATGTGGAGCACTCGACTGGGGGTAGCGTGCGACATACCCGTGGCATGAGGTAGGCCCTCGTCATTGTCGTCCTCCTCCTCCTCCTCTTCCTCGAAAGGTAATGTAGAAGGCCCCGAAGTTGGGTCGAACCCCTTCGTCTCAGCCACCCATTGTCTGTCTTTTCTAATGATTTTCATACGCTAAGAGTGGAAGAACTAATGTTGTCGGTGAGACGGGGTTGGATGAAGGCTTCGTCGTCAAGAGGGACGTCAAAGTGTTGAAAAATCTTAGTTAAAAGCATGCCGTAAGGAAGAGCTTTAGCGTACCGTGAGGAATGTATGAGTTGTATAAGCCCTAATGCAATGGTCGAGAAATCGATTCGCCGACCGACAAGGAAGGAATCGAGAATGAAAATATCAAAGCAATTTACCTCGTCCCGATGCCCTTTCCTAGGTAAAATAACATTAGCAATGATATTTTGTAAAACTTTACATGGGAGAGTAAGTTGGTTGGTCGAGATTTTTGTAACATTTTCAAAATTCTTTCCTATCACAAGACGACAAGCGTCGGTCGGGGTTATAACCATCCACCCTAGGGTGTGTTTGGTGCACAAACTTTTGAATATCACATAGTTCAAGTTTGAGAATAGTGCGAATGAGGGGTTTAGAGACGGTGATATGAACATTTTTAATACGACAAGAGATGTCTCCCGATCGAGAAGAAAAAGCCATGTTTTTATAAAATTCTTTCATTAAACGTGGATATACATTTTCTTCTAGCGTACAATCTGATACCCATCCCATGTTCATTAAGTATTCTTCTATCCTAAATACGGGTGCATCGAATGTAAAGGAAGGAAAATTGACATTTTTACCTAATAGGACGGGTGACCTTTCAAAGGGGTTCGTCGACGTCTCGATTTCGACGTCCATTTCTTTGTCGAAGGATGGAGATGGATATCGTCGAACAATTTACTTGAGTCTCTTTCCTTAGCCTCTTGAAGTCGACATTTTTTACAAAAAATTTGGGGATTTTCGAAATTTAGGTTTTGAAGAAAAGATTTTGATATTTTGGAATGTAATCCTATGAATAAAACGTAGAGTGTTAGATAATCTAATAAAGTGGTAGAAGTGTCTATTAAGATAGGATCTTAAAAACGAGTGAAAATTTAGATTTTGAAATCTAGGGCATGATTTTTGAAGGAAAAACGATGAACTGACCGAAAATACAGATTTTAATAGGGCCAATTGTTGATTGAAATTGATTTTGAGGAGTAGAAACATGAGAAATTGGATGAAAAATTAGTTTGATTTGAAGGTTGTAGGTGGGCGAGAGAGTGGGAGAGAAAATGAGGAAGGAGAAAAGAGAAAATCGCGATTTAAAGAAATTGTAAGTCTCTATATCGAACGTCCTCTATTCATACCGGACATCTGGAAAAATACAAAAAATAGAATACAAGTTTCTATCGTACCGGACGTTCGATAAATTTTTTTTTTCAAAATAGGATAAGATAGAGAAAAGAAATTTGGAGAAATTTAATTTTGAATGTTGTTTGACTCGATAATAGCGAAACTTCGTCTAATGAATGTGAAGCGATTGGGTGCAAGAGGTTTGGTGAAAATATCGGTCAATTGGTTTTTTGTGTCAACAAACTCAAGTGAGATATTGCCGTTTTGAACATGGTCTCTAAGAAAGTGATGTCTTATCTCAACGTACTTAGTTTGAGAATGCAAAACGGGATTTTAGATAAGTTTATAGTACTAGTATTATCGCACATGATAGGAACGTGATCGTAAGATAGGTGAAAATCGCTAAGAGTTTGTTTCATCCATAGCACTTGTGCACAACAACTCGCGGCCGAGATATATTCGACCTCGACCGTAGACAAGGCCACGGAGTTTTGTTTCTTGCTAAACGATGAAACTAGGGTGAAGCCTAAAAAGTGACAAGTGCCGCTAGTGTTTTTCCGATCACCTTGACAACCAGCCCAATCGGCAT
>CAIGRF010248961.1:0-30398 GCA_903798235.1 Fraxinus ornus
ACCAAAATACCTCTTTCATCTATCCAAGAAGTCTTTGATCCAATCAAACTCCCATCAAACTTCCAAAACATGATGATATTTGATTCCTAATCAAAATGGACTTCTAACCCAAGATTAATCAAGCTTCTTCCTTGCAACAAACTCCTAAATTACATAGAATTTTTGTCACAAATCCTAACAGATGGTGTGGGGAATAGAGTAAACACACGGAATGGTGATTGCGTGTAAAAATCGAGAAAAGAAAACCGTAGAGAGGGGGAAGAAAATAGGCAAAAAACTACCGTTTAAACAAAAAAACGAAATCACACATATATGACGTTAGCATTGCGTAGTACAAAACTTTGCTCTTTTATATATTGTAATGATTTATGTTGAGAATCTAGCCAAGTAATTAAAGACAAGAATTATTTGAATAATATGAAAATAATGGATCATATAAGAGCACAAGATTTAGAAGAAGAGGAGAATTTATTATACCAAGAAACTATTGTTTTACAAAATTTGATGCTCTCAATCTAAATCTAAACAATTCTTTCAAGTTTCTAATGTGTAAAACAATTATCTAATTGTTATGTTGAGTTTATGATGAGCCTATACCTTGTGGAGTATATATAGAAACCAGATCTTGGAGTTATGGATGAAATAGATCACAAAGACTGACTGAGAATGGGATTCTTCCCGTACCCACCTCGGGGACTCGCAGCCAACGCTGAGGTAATGGCTTCTTGCCGGCCAAAATGGCCTTGGGCGCCTCAACACCACCTCCTTGGCGCCCAACGCCCGTATGTTGCATCGTTGCTGTGATGGCGGCACCTTGGCTCCCCGTCTCTGAGCCAATGCTTTCAAAACACTTCCTTATCATTCCAAAGTTCTTTTTCTAATCAAACTCTTAATCCATGATGAAATTTGATTCCTTATCAATTCGGACTTTCAAACTTAAATTATCTAGGCTTACTCCATGAATTAAACTTCCAAATCACATGGATCTTTAGTCACAATCTAACAATTTATAAAATGTTGAGATCATTAGATGATGAGAGTGCATAAGAGGTGCCAACATAGTTGGGCTGTCGAGGTGCACATATTAATTCCTATTTTCAACAGTCATACTCAAAAAAAATAATCTTCTACTGTTTTAGTAGGGTTGGTTGCATGTACTAACGTAGAGAAATAATGTCATAATGTTGAGTTCCATATTGGGTACCAAACATGCATTCAATTAATGTTGAGTTCTGTATTAGGTACCCAACATGCATTCTATGCATAAAATGTATTAGATTTTGATTTCTGTCATCCCCTAGTTTAACTAGCATGATGCAACTAATTGCTAGGCATAGAATTCAATCAGAGCTAGAACTTCGACAAATTAGGGCAATCATCTCTCCAACTTCAGGTGAGATCACACATTTATAGACAATTTGGCATTAAATTTGTTGTTCGCGTTTGGACTTTGTATACTGAAAACATAATAAGAAAATAAAGATGAATAGACTTCAATTTTTGAATTAATGCAGTGAATTTTAAACTTTACCATAGGAGTTTGAATATTGCAAACAAGAGTGTTTCTAGTTCATCAAATGTAGATTGATGTTATATTGTATTTACCCCCATTGGGCTAACTAAATCTAAGATGCGTGCAGACTTGTTTAATTTAATATTGTATTGCTTAAATTGCATTATTTTTAATTAATTTGTCTTTCGTTATTTTAAGTTTTGTAGGAGTTTTATTTGGATTAGGAGATTTGATTTAAAATAAGTTTTCTTGAGTTTGATATGCTTAAAGTCTAGTTAGGAGTTTGTTATGAATTTGGTGTTATAATTGGATGGTTGATTTGAATGTGAATATAAAGTTTTAGATTTTCTTCAATTATCCACCTAAATGATTAATTCACAGCATGCATAATTTGGTATCATAGTTGAGTTTAAAATCCTAACAATGGACCCATAAGTTAGACGTTGTGGTTCCATGGTGATAATATGAGTCATAAAGATGAGCTAATACAAATCAGTCAACATCTTGAGGTCGGGGCACAAAAGGTGGCAAGATTAGTTATCCCTCCACAGTAGACGATGGGCAACCTTTATGACGATAGGCAAGAGGCAAGAGTTGGTGGCCTTGACATGTGTGTTGCAGTTGCACGAGTTTGGTCTGATGGTGGGTTTAGTCGCGTGCCTAACTGTGGATAGAGTTGCAAATGGAAACTCAGATGGATAGCATTCCGATGATTGAGTGTCCGATATTGTTATAGGATTGACGAGCAAACCTGTAGAAATTGCTATTCAGATTGTTGTACGGATGTGAAGATGGAGTTTGACACAAATTCATCAATCTTTGAGGAAGAACTGATGATGAAATTCTTGAGAAGGTTTAGAAACTCAATATGGATCATACTCACTTTGAAAATAATGTTAGGCGATAACCATCACAAATTATTGTAGTTGGTAAACTTGAAACCACGATAATGCAAATGAAATATTTTACATACTTGAATGGTTGGTTTTCATTATAAGGCCACATGGGTGAACAAGTCTTAGGATCAAATACACTTCTTGAAATGAAAATTCCAATTTTGCAACGTAATAACTCTGGATGTTTGGGTGAATTTGTTGGGATTCAATGAAAATCTTTATTAGTGGCTCAAGTTTCTCAAGATTTTTAGAATTAAGATATATAAATAATATTTATGTCATGGATGTATCAACTAAAATACTGCCACACAAGGTGTTGGATAAGCGCCAAAAGATTCGAGGATGAATCTTCTCCAATCCAAGGAGAATGATGCAAGTGGATCCCATTAAATTTAATATTTTATTGTATAATTTTTAATTAATTAGTCTATTATAATTTTATGTTTAATAGGAATTTTATTTTGATTAGTTATTTAATCAAATTAGATAAATTTTATAGAGTTTGTTTCGCTTTAAAAGTCTAGTTAAGAGTTTTGTATATTTGTCGTTATGGTTTTGTTGTAGGATGGTTGATTTTGCATATTGAATTAGAACTTTGATATTTTTAATCAATTATCCACCTAAATGGTCAATTTTTATGCAAATTTCTCTTTATAATTTCGGATTTGTTATCTTTCATACTTCTGCTGCATCAAATTATCTTGTAAATAATTAAATTCCTTATTTGGTAAATGCTTTCCATTGTAGAAAAGTCTTTAGTTTGCACAAGGCAAAAAAATAAAATAAAATAAAAATTATACGTTTAATATGTAGAGTTACTCAAGAACTCGTTTGAATCTAGTTTTTTATTGACTAATGCCCTCTCACAAATCAGAATCCTTGGATTACAAATATTATTTGTCATATTCTCTTTTTAACTTGGAGTCATATGAATAAAAATTTAATTTTTTCTTATTTTTTGATGGAATTTAAAAAAAAAAAAAATCTGGTTGAGGAAAATATTTGTCATTCAAGGAAGATCTTATACTTGATACTCCTTTGGCATATTAAGAAACATTACACAATGTCAAAAACACGTTATTGTTACAAGTGAAAATTATATGCCGTGTGTGACATTCAAATAATACTGTTTCATTTTCTTCTTTTTAGAATATCATAAATTTGAAACTCATTTTGAAGATAATAGAGATTTTGGAATAGTGATTGATGTGAGAATGTGTGGTGGAAAAGTGATGAATTTTTTTTGATTTGTGTGTAATATTATTTTATTTAGAGAATGTGTAGTTGAAATGAAGAATGAAAATGAAAATGAGAATGTGAATGAAAAATTAATGGGTGTCAAACGGGGGCATACTTGTAAGGGCTATAAGTAATTTTAAAAGAAAAGATTGCATGATAATTCACACAATCAACTATTAAGAAAAGTAATCTAACACAATTGAAAAATTATAAATAGCACGAATAATATTATAATCTTTTCAGTTTTTAATTTTGTTAATAATTTATTGAAGGGCAAATATTGGATGTTTGGAATCATTTGTATCGAATATTGAATATTGGGCACTATTTGAAGCATTGTCATCGTCATTGTCGCTTAAATAACGTTCAAGCGCTACGTGCCGCAAGGTTGCGACTTGATAGCCTTATATATTCGGGCAAAATTTGTTTCCTTTTTTGATGCAGTTTTGAATCTCTTTCTAACCATGATATTTTCTTTTGGGTTTTAGATATAGTCCAAGTGATTTTTGGCTTTCATGCGACTTTGTATGAATTAGAAATACAATATGTTGTAGTCTTTCTCCATTATTAATAAGTTCTTTGTACATTTGCTAATTGTTTTTGTGTTGTGAGTGCTATTTCATATTGCGCTTGTAATATCTTTTTTTCTATTTTCAAATGGTATCAAAATACATAACTATTGTCAGAATTCTAACGTGTAGGGTTAATTACTGAACTTTGGCCAAAGTTTCCATCAGGTCATTGAACTTTAAAAACTATGTGATTAGCCACTAAACTTTCGAAAAATCACTCCATTATCCACCAAGTCACTGAACTTTAAAAACTACGTGGTTAGTCACTAAATTTTCGAAAAATTACCTCATTGGTTACTGAACTTTAAAAATCACCACATTGGTCACTGAACTTTAAAAATCACCCCATTGGTCACTAAACTTTGCAAAACGTTTCCCAGATGGTTACTGAACCCAGTGACTATCTGGAAACTTTTTTGCAAAGTTCAGTACCCCGTAGAAATCTTTTGCAAATTTCAGTGACCAATGAGGTGATTTTTAAAGTTCAATTACCAATGTGGTGATTTTTCAAAATTTCAGTGACTAACCACGTAGTTTTTAAAGTTCAGTGACTTGGTGGAAACTTTCGGTAATGTTCAGTGACTATTGAGGTAATTAACCAACAGTGTACACTGCTCACTTATTTATTGGATTGGATGGTGCTTAGGTTTGTACGAAAAATAGGGAAAATTACAGCAATGATACCAAACTGTTCATTTAGTAGCAGATTTTGCCCAAACCTTTCATTTGTGTCACCGTAGGTACCAAACCTTTAAAGAATTCACAGCTCAAGTTCAAATTGACGGTTTTCGTCAGTTTAACCCAAAAAATCATCGGTTGACCTCAAAAACTAAAATTTTAATAATTTTGACCAAATAAGGCAATGGTAAAATGGTAACTTTATAATTTTAATATAAAAAAATAAGTAAAATCAACAAAATAAAACCCATCTCCTTCTTCAATCTTCCCTTCATCCAAAATCAAATGGGCTGGAGTGTATTTGATTTTGGGTGAGGGGATTGGGGAAGATTGAAGAAGATTGTTTTATTTTGTTGATTTTGCTTATTTTTTATATTAAAATTATAAAGTTACCATTTTACCTTTGCCTTATTTGGTCAAAATTATTAAAGTTTTAATCTTTGAGGTCGACTGAAGGTTTTTTTGGGTCAAACTGATGGAAACTGTCAATCTGGACTTGAGTTGTGAATCTTTTAATGGTTTGGTACCTACGGTGGCAAAATTAAAGGTTTGAGCAAACTCTGCTACTAAGTGAAATGTTTGGTATCGTGCCGCAATTTTCCCCGAAAAATATGTTGCCAGAATTAATAAAGAAGACACTTCAAAATTTTTGGTTAGACAATGTGATAAGTGTATTTTATACATTTATTTGTGGTCCTAAAATATCGATATTTGGTATTTCTTTTGACAAAATATATCCTAAATTGTTGTATTTTATATTATATAGGTAAAACTCAATGGTTGAATGAGAAATCGAAGGAAAGCAGTGAAAATGGTGAAAAATGGCAAATTTCAAAGCTTGAGGACCAAATTGTAATTATTCAATAGTTGATTCCAACACAAGAAGATATTTTGAAGATGTTAGGAGACAATTGAATTGAATTAGAACTCAAAATGAATGGAATATTATCAAAATCAATTTTCAATTGCACAAGTTATATTCCATATTTTTATCCGAATATTGAGACCCATTTTCGGCATAGTAAACGTCCGAATTGGAAAACATATATTTCTATAAACGTTGTATATTTTTTAGTTATATTTCCAACGCATTTTGAATCATTTTAATCGGATATCAGGAGAGAAAGTTATGACTAAAATACTGATTACTGTTTGGAGACAAAAAAATCCGCGCACGAATGCAATTTTCTTTATTCGACTAGAACTCTTTTTGTAGTCAATTTGGACATGACTTTTAACCAATTTTCTACTCCTACAAATACCTAATAACACTATACACACACACACACGCACGCTCCAATACTTATCAATTATTATCATTAAATGAGGAGAATTCATAATTTTCGTGAGAGACTTGATGGGGACTTGCAAGAATTCAATCAAGTAAAAATTCAAACTTGATTTTGGACAAAGAAGAGAATACGCAAGTGGAGATTTATCAAGAAATCATTGAAGAGATTCAAAATTTCAAAATTTATCTTCATCTTCTGAATTAATAAAAAATTTGGGTTATATCTTTTCACTTAAATATGATTTCTTTGTAATTTCGATATATTATGCTAATTTTATACATTGTTACGATGAGATGAGCCCTTGTTTTGAAAATTTTAGTATTAATTTATTATTTTGACGACTAGTATGTTTATTTTCTTAGATGTTTGTTATTGTTTACACCGACTTTTCAATTAATTAGCTACCAATCGAGATGATTTATTGGAATCTATTATTATCAAGAGAGATAATAGGTTTTTAGCTAAAATTAATAAATATTGTAAAGTTCGATAGGGGATAGAGATATACCTCTATGCTTTACATGGTTTTCATAGGTGTTCTAGATCGTTTAATGTATTTATCATGTTTGCATATTTTATTGAGAGATATGAAGGTCACATGAGGGATTATATTTGATAACCTTCGAGAGATCTATTTACTATTCGATTAAAGGGTACTATTAATTTGAACTCGAAGAAAGACGTAGTTCTCGTGAGTTCGACACTCTATTCATCATTATATTACTTAATCACGATCACATACAGTTGCGGGTTTTCAAAGGGTTAAATTTTTGGCGCTGTTATCGATGACTATTAATTTAGATAAGTTTAATTAATTTTAACTTTAATCTGAATTTTATTATTTTTTTTAGTTTAGTTCATTTTATTAAACTTTATAGCGTTTCTTGCTTCCTTTTTCAGGACATTGTATGCGAAGTTCAAGAATCGGTAATCTTGCTTAATTTGACATGAAATGCAAGCATTGTGGAGAAAATCATGAGAGTCTTGACTGCATCGTGGGTAATTCTTTTACTCAGTCGGTAGAGGATGTAAATTATGTTCAAAATTTTCAAAGACAGTTTTTAGCAAATTGAAAATAAATCTTCGTTGAAAAATCTTGTTACTAAATTGGCGGAGATATCTACCCAACACATGCAAAGAACATATAAAACATTACAAGTTCAGGGAGTTGCCATAAAAGATTTGGAAAATCAAATGGGACAAATAGCGAAAGCACTTGTAAATCCCAAACAACAGGTTATGGTAGTGAAGGTCGTGGAGGAAGAACAGATTGGGGCAGTAACTACCCGCGGTGGAGTTTAACTGTCAGAAATTAATATAAAGAGACCAGTTGCTACAAAAAAATGTAGATTCCACGGTTGAGGAGCACTTGGAGGAATCTGAATAGAACAAAGAAATAGAGACAAAAAGAGTATCAGAAGATCCAAATGATAAGGAAACCACTCTTACTAGAAAATTTGTGCCACCACCATCGTTTCCATAAAGATAGCAAAAGAGAAAGTTCGATGATCAATTAGAGAAATTCCTGGATATGCTAAAAAATATCCACATCAACATCCCGTTCATCGATGCAATCCGACAGATCGAGATGTATGCAAAGCTGATCCTGAAGGATATGATATCTAAGAAAAGAAAACTTCCAGACTGGGAAGAAGTGGCATTGATCGAGGAAAACAGTGCAAGACAAAACTCAAGGATCCATGGAGTTTCACTTTGCCTATTTGACCAAGCAAATAATTTCATTTTAATAATTTATGTGATACATGTGCAAGTGTAAATTTAAAGTCTTTGTCTACTTTTAGGGAACTAAGAGTGGAGGAAGTGAAATGATCGAATGTGATGCTGCATCTGGAGTCAGGAGTTGGTTAGGAGAATATTAATATTGTAATTTTTTCATTTATGTTCGTATGTTGAATGTCAACATTCTATACTCTTAATAAATCGATTGAGAATTGAATTGTGCCAAATTCCAATAAATTAGTTGTTGACCCCAGAAAGTGACTCTGACACGTGGCCAACATGATGTAATTCCGAGTAAGCTTTTTCCTACGAGTTGTAACACACAGTTAGTCACTTGTGGCCTTTTTCGGTGATAGTGGAAGCGGTCGTGAGCGCTCCGACGGCTAAGTAGTGAGATGATAGACCAGAATTGAGATATTCGATGGCGGTGATCACCGGAATGTGATTATTAATATAAATGTGTAGGGACAGGAATAATGTAAAAAGTTAGTGTTATCTTTTCTCAAGAGGAAAAGAAGGATCATTTCCAATGGTGCAAGTGTGGGTATTTCTAATAAGAGGAGGTGAGAGAGGAATCGGTGGATGTAAGGTACGTGGCATCGGATCCTGGACGTGTTATTCTTTCATAGGTGCCAATCTGTCAGTCTATAGGAGGACAGATATCTAATGTTCTTTGATGTAGTAATGCTTGACTTGAAATTTCGGAATTTGTCACACTTGCATCCCATCAATCAGTCTAAGTATTTGGTTTTGAGATCTTTACATAAAAGATCCCCTAGTACATACAGATGAAGTAAAGTGGTTTGTGACAGGAATTGTGGTCGTGCTCTTGGTACCTTATCACCTTGTCACTTCAGAATTGTGTAATTGGTTTTCGATTAGGTCTCTTGGTCAGTCCGATTAAGATGTGATGAAGTGATGCAAAGTGCAGGTCTTAGACGTGGCAAATGAATTTAATTCGTCTAGCACGTGGTGAATGAATTGAGGTTTCGAAACCCATCATTCAACACGTGGTGGATGATTTGGGGACTTGTAACTAACAATTATTGAGTTTCATTGTGCTTTAGAGTCTTCCAACTTGAGGCCTTCAAACTTTGTCATTTCAATGGGCAATGGTCCCAACCTTAATTACTAGAAAAATAATGTGTCCCACGAATGGTGCAACCTTCTTTACGAGGTTAAATCATATTCAAATATCAAACTTGAACTATTATTTAGGCCATGTTTGTCATCCTTTAAAAAATTAAATTAGTAGTTTCGACCATATATAAAGATAAAGTAGGGAGATGAATAGTATGTGTGGTTTCTCCATCTTAAAAATAACAATTTTCTTCAATCTGTCAATTAATAAGATAAATATAAACACCGATAATTTGTGTTGGATCAACTCATTTAAAATTAAAGTGTAAGATAAGATACAATTTCTGTTTATTTAAATTTTATCTTCTAAACTGGATTATGAAAATCGTGACATATGATTACGTTCTGTTATGTGAGGCAATAATTATGAACTATATGGAATCAACAAAGAGAGAGCAAGAGCAAGAGCAAAAACATACATATTCAAGTGGTACAATAGTAGGCCTACATCCAAGGGAGTAAAGAAATTATAATTTTACTATATGAACATAATATGGCTATACATATACTCTAACCCACACAAGATATTAGAAAAAAAAATCAATAACACCTACGTACTGTATTGCGAGAGTACTGCCCTTACATCCCCAACATACTAAATGTTCCTCACAAACTAAATGTAAATTACAAGCACTTCGACCTACTTTTCAGTATATATGTTCCATTCTATACAAATCATATATTATAATTGATTAGTGTTAATAAATAAGTAGGGGTAAAACATGAACTTACATTATCTTTTGAATACTCTAATACTATGTCAAAGCATCTCACCTTTTAAGCTCTTTGAGAAAATATATTTGCATATTATAAATTTAGCCCCTGTTTGACAACTGTTTTTTTTTTTAAAGCAAAAATGCAGATTTGAATAGTGAATTTTTGAAGAATGTGTGATTAAAAAATAGATTTTTTTTAAATTTATGTGTAAAATATTTTATTATTTGAATGTGTGATTGGACATAATTATGTTGAAAAAAGAGTTGAAACAATAGTTGTCAAAAATGGGCTTAATCTTCAACATCTAAGCTCAAGAACAAATATTCAAGACACTTGCGCAAAAGACAACAACTAAGATCATGACTTAGCTCTATATTAAAGGAAGACAAACTTGATCGCAATTAGGGATAGATTACGATGTGCGGGATGGGGTGATATGGGTGTCGATCGAGTTGGTTGGGTGAGCTTAAAATTTCCTATATATTTTTTTTATTATGTGTTAATAAGTATTTAATTGTTTTAAACGCAATTTATTTGTACTTTTTGAAAAATAATAGGATTTTATTAAAAAAATTTTTTTTAAAAAAATTGTTGTTATATATATATATTAAAAAAAAAGACAAATCCATCATTTAATGACCAATATGGAGGGAATGATGTATTTACCAATGAATTTTGCTACTTATATATAAGAGCCCGTTTGTGAGAGATTAAAATGGGATTAAAATTGAAAATTTGGTCGTTATTGTTGACTTTTATTAGACGAGTGGGATCCAATAACGACTATATTTTCAATTTTAATTAGATTTTAATCGGTACCAAATGGGCCCTAAATATGGTACATAAGCGGTTACTGAAAATGAAGTAGGGGGGCAAAGAATTGATGAAAAAGTTGACTGTATTTTAAATTGATAAATAATAAACTGTGTTGTAAGATCTTTTATAAGTTGAAATGTTGGGACGAATAATGCTAAACAAATGTTGAGGGTACATTTGTTACATTTTCAAACGTTGGAGAAAGTGTAAATTTCGCTTTCAGTGAACCCCTCCTTTGACAATTTGCGCAATTTGCAAACCAACTTTATTGATATTTTCTCTGCTACTTCTATTCGCTTTCTGATTTCAGATGCTTTCTACTTTCTATCTCTAGGGTTTCTCTTCTGCAGCTTGAGGTCCTATCTCATCCCTGAATTAGTAAATGTTACATTGTTAAATCTTTCTATTTTATGCAAAAAAACTGAACGATTCTTCTAACTGACTACCTTTTACTTTTCTATATATATATACTCTCTTCCTCTCTCTTGGATGTGATTTCCATTTTTTTTAAGTTGTGGCTTCAGATTCTGTATTGTACTTGAAGATATGCTTTGCTTCTTTTTTCCCGATATCTATCGAAGACCAAAGTTCTTTGACTTCTTTCTCGTCCCTCGATCTCTGTATATTTCTTGAGTCATGATACTGACCAGATATACATATACGTTTCATATGTTCGCAGCGAGTGTACTGTGAAAATGGTGAGGCAGAAGATTCAGATCAAGAAGATTGATAACTTAACGGCACGCCAAGTGACCTTTTCAAAGAGAAGAAGAGGGGTTTTTAAGAAGGCTCAAGAACTCTCTACTCTTTGTGATGCTGAGATTGCCCTAATTGTTTTTTCTGCCACTGGAAAACTCTTCCATTATTCTAGCTCAAGGTTCTAATTTCCTCTCCTCTCTCTTGAACACGCACAACATGCTACTGGGGACTAAGCTTTGATGCTTTTGGCTACCGAGTTTTAAATCACATAGCTAGATTTGTATTGAAAACTAAAGATATTAATGAGCTAAATCTACAGTAAAAGTGACTAGAGAGACCGTTCTTTAGAGCAGGTGCGAATTAAATGGGCAGTAATGGAAATTATTAGGTAGAAAATCGTAGCTCGGATATGGATGCAAATAATCTAGAAGTGTGATACAAAGGTTGAACAAAACTAGGGGCCAATGGTACGCTGATATATATCACATGTTTTTCTCCTGTGCGCGCGTGTTTATAAACTGTATTTTAGTGTACGTGGTGGGGGGCAGGGGAGGATGTATAGTTGAAACAACAATGATCATGTAGGAAAATGTGAACAGGAGGATGGCACAAAATTGAAAGTATTCTTGTATCTCGTGGTGGTTTCAACATATCTTTTTATCATTAATAGTGGGTGAATGCTATTGAATATGTTCATTTTGAGAGTCAATGTGGGACTGTGGGCAGCACAAGTCATGAGTGCAATTGCGCCCTCAGTGAGAGATGGCTTGGTTTGTGTTTTGTGTCTAAGGTTCATGCTTTGTACCTTAAACATGTGAGAATTTAGTTGTTTTCCTATCCAATATTGTCTTATCGAGAACATACCCCTTTTTTCAATTTATCTTAAACTTTAAAATAATGTGGTTTAAAATGGTATGCAAATGTCTTAAGTGAAGTCTTTAGCCGCCTATGATTATGAAATTTGTGCATGCTGGACAAGAAAATACTGATTCCAGCTTGCACTAGATTGGATTGGTTCAAAAATCCATTGGTTTTCCATTCAATCAGATATTATGTTTCACAGTTACATATGGAATGGAAAATCTTTATATAAGAATCTGCAAGTAGTAATCTACATCTGTAAGGACACTTAATTAATTCGTGTTATCTAATAGCTTAAATTGTTAAGTATTATATATATATATATATTCTAATGTCCCATAGTGGCATTAAGTTCTTCATGTACGATACTCGTACAGGCATAAATAAGGTCCCTATAGTTCTTGCTGGCACCTGAAAGCATAGCCTGTTATGTTTCGTTCTACTGCTTCCGTTTTGATTACTCCCCCATTTTTATATTACTAATAAGATGTTGGGGATCGGTAGATGATGATGGTGGTGGTAAAGAGGTGCTGACCTAGTTGGGACCCCCAAGTGTATATGTTGGTTCCTATTCTTAACAATCTTACGCTAATAAGTGAAACTGCATGCATTTTCAATGAAACTTGTAGACTTTAATATGGTTGAATGTATTTACTAAAGTGGAAAAATTAAAATCATGCTATTGAGTTTCGTATTTTTTACAAAGCATGCATTAAGTCATACCATTCAGTTGCCTATTTGATACCAAACACGCATTCTATTTATAAAATGTCAGATTTTGATTTTGTCTTCCCCTGGTTTAATTAGTTGAAAACATTGTTCCCCCATGTTATATTCTGCAGCATGATGCAACTAATTGAAAGGCATCGAAGGCAAACAGAGAACTCGAACAAATTAGGACAACCATCTATCCAACTTCAGGTGAGATCACACCATTTATAGACAATTCGAATTTAAATTTGTCGTGTGTGTTTATACTTTATATACTGAAATTATAACAAAAAATATTGAATAAGACTTGAGCATCGAATTAATTTAGTCAATTTAAACATTACCACACGAGGTTAAATATTGCGAACAAGATTGTTTCCGGCTAATTAAATGTAGATTTATGTTTTAATGTATTTACCCCCATATGGTCAATTAAATCTATGATGCAATTAGTCCCGTTTAATTTAAGATTTTAATTTTTTTTTAATTACTTTATTTATTAGTCTTTTATCATTATATGCTTAGTTGGAGTTTTATTAGGATTAGGACTTTAATAAAAAAATAAGTGACTTTTCTAAAGTTTGTTTTGCTAGTTTGGTTAGGAGTGATTTGGTGTTATAATTGTGTTGTAGGATGGTTGATTCTGAATGTGGATAGAAAGTTTGAGGGTTTTCTTCAATTATCCACCTAAGTGGTTAATTTGTGGAAGCATTTTCTTTTTAAATCCCGTATTTGTTATTGTTTATGCTTCCACTAGCATCAGTTAATATCATAGCCCAGTCTACGCTTCTAACAATGGATCGACGAGGACAAGTTAGACGTCGTGGTGCTATGATTGATATTGGAAACCGTAGGCATGATCTAATACATATCTACTAACATCTTGAAGTCGTGGCACAAAAGGTGGCCAAATTGATTATCCCTCGACAATAGATGGTGGGTGACAATGGTGGGTTTAGTCACGAGCTTAAATTTGGATGGGGTTGCAAATGGAAAATTAAAAGATGGATAGTGTTCCAATAATTGTGGGGCCGACATTGGTTATGGGATTGGAGAGCAACTTTCATGGGGACAACGATTCAGATTGTTGTACGGATGTTAAGATTAAATCGGACAAAAAAAAATCATCAATCTTCGAGGAAAAACTCATGTTGAGATTCTCGATAAGTTTGAGAAACTCAGTATGGATTGATACATTGACTTTGAAATTCAATTCTTAATGTCAAGGGATGACTATCATGAAAATATGGCAGTTGGTAAAAAATGAAATCGCAATTATGCAAATGAAATATTCTTCACACTTAAATAGTCAGTTTGCAGTTGAAGGCCACATGGTTGAGTAAGTCATAGGATGAAATACACTTCTTGAACATTTGGAAGTTCCAAAATTTTGCAATGCAATAACTCCGAATGTTTTGATGAATTTTTTGGGATACAATAGGATAGAAATTTAAATATTTATATAGAATCAAGATATATGGGATAATATCTATGTCATTTGACATATCAATTGAATCAGTACCTTTAAGGTGTTGGATGAGCGACAACAGATTCGAGGATGAATCTTCTCCAACCCAAGGAGAATGATGCAAGTGGATCTTTCGTTTAATATAATATTTTATTATTTCATTTTTGATATTGTTAATTAATTAGTCTTTTGTCAATTTTGTCTAATAGGTACTATATTTTGATCAGGAATTTAATCAAAATAGATAAATTTTCTCGAGTTTAATTTGCTTTGAAAGTCTAGTTAAGAGTTTTGTGTAAGTCTAGTTGTAAGATGATTTATTTTGAATATTAAATTTAAAACTGAATTCTTTTTTTAAGTTATTCACCTAATGGTTAATTCGGCAAATTCTTTTTATAATTTCGTTTTTGTTATCCTTTATATTTCTGCATGCATCAAATTCTCCTGAATAACCCAATTCCCTATTTGAGAAATATTATCGATTTATACAAGTATGTAATTTGTACCAGACAAAATAAAAATTATATGTTAAATGGCTAGGGTTATTAGGAACTCGTTTCTAATTGCCTACTATACTCTACTCTATTCTCAAACAAATAAATTCATTAGCTTGAAATTTATTAAGTCTTGAATTTCACACCTTTGGAGCTTGCTCTAAACTATAAAAGGCTTTTTTCAACTTCAAAACCTTGTCTTCGTGCCCTTTCACAAGACGACCATGAGGTTGTAGTATGTATGCATCTTATTGCAAATATTTGTTCAAAAATACAGATTTAACATTCATTTTGTGAATATTCAAACCATTTTTTGCTGCCATGGAAACGATAAGTTATATTATTTTGTAACGAGCTACTAGTGCAATTACTTTGTCATAACTGTCATCATGTTTTTTATTGTATCCTTTAGCTACTAACCTTACTCTGAAGTGTTTTATTTCACCATTTACATTGTTTTTTTCCTTAAAAATCCATTTGACTCCAATCGGCTTTTGATCATTAGGTTGCATGGCTAACTCTGAAGAATCATTCTTATTAATGGCTTCGACCTCTTCGTTAATGGCTTTCTCAATAATTTCGAATAGCTTCATCAAAATCAATAACCCAACGATCAACAAATAGACAAAATGAAGTTAAATTCTTAA
Source organism: Fraxinus ornus (assembly GCA_903798235.1). Lineage (NCBI taxonomy): Eukaryota > Viridiplantae > Streptophyta > Magnoliopsida > Lamiales > Oleaceae > Fraxinus > Fraxinus ornus. The sequence goes on from CAIGRF010248961.1 coordinate 15,484, forward strand.
GATGTTAAGAAAACTCCTCGGTATCATCGTAAATATTCCAAAGACTTCTAAAACAATTTGATATTTTACTTGAGGATGATGATGAAGATGAAGATGAAGATATATCTTGACCATATCTTGGTGATGGAGTTGATGGTGTTAGTTGAGGTGGAATCACGTCACCTTGTTCTTCAATTACTCTTTATCTTGTATCACCTAATTAAACAACCAGTCTAGCCGCTGACTTAACGGCAAAGAGAAAATCGTTCCCAAATTGGTTAGGATGAGATCATTGATAATATGTCCCAACTTACGTACATTGATTTTGCTTTAGTACGGTATTGGAAGTCCTTACTCAAGTGAAAACTTCTAGAATGACATTCGTTGGGGGCCAGTAAAAAAAGAGTAATAATAGTACTATGTGGGCATCCGAGTTCGAAGAAGAATAAGCCTTTTCATGCTAGAGAAAAAGCCAGGTAGACCACAACGGATAAGAAATAACATATTCGTCGTGGCAAGGAAGGATCCAATCCTAAAAATGCTTCTGCCTCTGATCCAGTGGTAAGCCTTTCACATTCCTGAAGAAATTATAATTTTTCCAATCTTAACATCTCTACTTTTGATCACCTTCTTATTTATTGGATTGTAGAGCTGTTTTGATCTTGAACAATAGCCTATTATTTTTCACTCTTATTATCCAGTTTGGTTTTATTTTATTTTATTTTTTTCCTTTCGAAATATGAGATAAAGCAAGCTCTAAAAAACTCGAAAATGTAATATACTTTGCTTGAATTCATTCCATGCTTCTTGAGAAGTCATTTTACACACTTCGGTGGGACAACTATTCAACAAATACATAGCACACTAAGCAACTTCAGCAAAAAACTTCTTCGGCATCTTTTTAGTTTTCAACATACTTCGAGTAATTTTCACGACAGCCCTATTCTTTTCTTTGCTACGCCATTTTGTTGAAGAGATATATAAATAGTCAAAGAATGATACATGCCATGATCTTAACAATTTTTTTTTATATTTTTATAAAATGTGTTGCTAATGTATCCACAACCACGATATGAGCATAATATTTTGATTTATGACTACTTCGATTTTCCACCGTCGCCTTGACCTTGAAAGCCTCAAATGCATCAGACTTTTCTCTAATAAAAAAAATATACCAATATTTTGATCGATCTACAAAGATTCATATGCACTAATTCAATTAGCCTCGATGCTCGAAAACTTGCTTCTTTCAGTGAAGCCTTTCTAATTGCTTTACATAGAGACACTCTTCATAAAATTGATTTGGATGATAAATATATGACCGTCCCTTCACCATATCTCACTTCGTCATGATGTTTAGACGACCAAAATTTAGATAGTCGAGTCTTAAATGTCATAGATATGATGAACTCTGACACATGCCTACAAACACTCCACTTTTCCACTTTGAATATTCGACAAGAATTTTCTATTCTTTATTATTGGAACTCTAACAATCAAGTTTTCATTGCAATCTCGTATTATCATTTGTTGATTTTTTATAAGGATATCATATCCTTGGTCCAAAAATTAGCTCGAACTAAAAATATGTCTACATAAAAGGAATATAGCAAACAAAGAAAATTTATTTTTCTACGTTTTACATTTGAATGAGAGTTTTACTTTTACCTTTGACTTGCAATTTTGAATCATATGAAAATGTACCTGGTCTTTTAATTCTTCACATTCCTTGGAGATAGATTTGTCTCCACACATATGATTCAGAATTATTCCCCCCTTGTACTTTGTATGCCAATAGTAAAGTTACTCTTCCTTTGTCTTTATTTTCAACGTAGTTGGATTGCTACATTATTTGTGCACTCACACGCAAAATGACTAAGTTTATGAAAATTATATCATTCAATTTGAGATTTATCATATCTCCAACCATTATTTTTCCTTCATCTTCTTTGAGATTATGTGTTCCTCGCCCTCTTGAATTAAATAAATATTGATAATTCCCTTCATTATATGATGAATGCTGGAAATTTCTATCTCCTTTTCTACAAGCTCTTTCATATCCTCTTACCTCTTTAGTTCGTATTTTTCTTCTCATCTGTTCTTTCTACTTTTTTAACCTTCTTCTTATAAGTTTGTACTGTACTCACGACTTCATAAATAGTCATTCCTTTCAAGTCTTTTGATTCTTTGATTGCCTGTACACTAAAATTGAGTTTTTCATGTGAGAATCGAATTTTTTTCGATCAATTACTTCATTATCATTTTCATCTCATTGATAACCACCATACTGGCAAATAGTGATGTAAAATTGATTCTAATTCCTTCATGGATAGAACTTCATATTCTTCTCTCAAATATTGAAGACGAATTTTAATTGACTTTGTTCACACTTTTGTATGTATTTTGAAAAATCTCACATGTTTACTTTGAAGTGGTAGCATTTTAAACCATTTGAAAAATCGTATCAAGATCTTGATGAATCTTGCAAATAGACTTTTGATGCTTCATCTTAGTTACTTGTTGCAAATCTCTTTGTACTTAAGACATGCCTTCTTTATTTTAGGGTTCAAAATCTTTTTCTACCAAGTCCCATAAATTTTAACTTCCAACATATGCCTTCATATGAATATACCATGTAGTATAGTTATCATTAGTGAGTTGAGGAGCGGGAAGAGAATTATTGTTTGTCATATCTTCTTTCCACAATCTTATAAATTTCTCTAATGCATTTTTTGTTGAAAACTTGGAGATTGACTATCTTTTAAAAGATGAGAAAATAATATTTAAGAGAAAACTCAACTTTTTAACTCTCCAAAATGACTCGTGGAACAACTTTTAGAAGAGAAGAAATATTTAAGAGAATGCTCAACTTCATATGTTAACACTCTAAAATGACTTGTGAAAAATGAGTACAATCACTGACCTTTTATAAACTTTACGAAATATGCATTTAATCTAATACGTGTACTAGTTATTAACGGCAAACTAATCCCAAAAACAATTCATGCATTTTTCTAGTACATGAATATACTAGTTGATTAATGTTTGCAAGAGTAATCTTAAAAGACATGAGAGTGAACTTGATTAAATAAATGATGAACTTGACTAAATAAATGAAATTCATATTTCAACAATATAATGTCAAAAACACGATAATGTTAGAAGTGAAAGTTATTATGTTTGCATTTTCTTCTCAGGAAAATGACAGCTATGGCGTGCTCAGCAAGATGATCATGGATAGGACTCGTGAGTTAAGGTAAAATATGGCTGTAAATTAAAGATGTTTTACGCGTATTCAAGGGCATTGCACAGTGGTGACACAATTGTAATTTTGATAGGCAGCTTATGGGAGAAGAGCTCCAAGGACTTGACATGGATGAGTTGATCAAACTTGAGAAAAGGGTACAAGGAGTACTGAACCATGTTGTGGAAACAAAGGTATTATTGCATACAATTTGGTGTTNCCTTGAACTTTATCCTTTGCTGAAAAAAATAATCATACTCAGAGATAAATCTTGTAAAAAGATGAAATCAACAACTAAGGGGCTGAGCTAATTAGTTAACTTTTTGGATATGCAGGAATCTAAATTAATGGAAGAAAATGCTAAGTTGAAACAGCAAGCAGAAGTGAGAGTCGATTTTTCTTTTCCAAAATTATTTATCATTTATCGCACTGCATGCATTGGAATTCAGTAGTAAATTTCACGTTCTCAAGTCATTGAGTAAACAGTTTATGCAGAAATCGGAAGGTACTGGAAATGGTTTTGAGCAAAACAATCCATCCGAGCGCATCACTAATTCTCATGGCTCTGATACTGCCCTCAGGCTTGGGTACTTAATGTTCATTAGATTCATGTAACCTAATTCAAATTATTGTTTATTAGATTTATGTAACCTCATTCAAATTTATAGTCGTAGTTAGGTGTAGTCTCAGATCTTTTTGACTGTATGCTTATGTTAATTTGGCAGCTTTCCTTTCCCCAACTGAAGATGATGCCATTGCCAGGAGACTACAGCCAAGAAGAATAATTGTCCATTCTTCTTAATAGGATATAATTATAAATTATTGTGTGAGAGAGTTGAGTGTCAGGGGACAAATGTTGTGGATTTACGTGGCTTCTGAACATTAAAATCTATTGTTTTGAATTTGCTTGTGTTGTATACTTAAAGCTAAAATTGAGCTATTGAAATCATACGTATCCAAGGAAATTATATGATGTACACAAAAGTGAAATTTTGATTGCTCAACATAAAATTGAAAGAGGATATTGTTCTAATTTTTTAGCAGGGTGAGCTCAAATTTGACTATGGTCAGTTGAATGATTTAAAAAGAATGTTAAATAGATATTTTATATTGTCAATTAAGGAAATGTTACTTTGATAAAAATGTCATTTTTATTAATTTGATATTTATAGCATTTTTTTGATCTATATTTCATCAATATCATGGTTAGATGCAATTTTACCAACATATTTGTTAGGGTTTTGATACTCAATAAATTTTGAGCAATGATGTTAAATCGAAATTATTCAGTTGGTATCGACCAAATGGCTAAATTGAAATATTGACGCCTCAATGAAATGACCCAAATCTAGAATTATTTGGGCTATTAGAGGTAGCATAATTTAGTTAGAGTTGCTTGTGGCCTATTTTCCCACTTTTTAGATGGTTTATAAGTGTTGGTTCATGTATTGATTTGGATTTGGCTTTTTTCTCTCTATATCTAATGTACTCTACATATTTGCTGTCCATTTTTGTAATGTTTACGTGTGTTATTCCCTTCCTCGAGAAAAAAGAGAGAAACCAGATGTTTCTTTCACTGTCTCTTTCATTCAGTTTTCATCTTCCTTTTGTCTTTGTGGCTGCGCTTGAGTGGGTGCCTTTGTCACTATAATAACATCATCATTTTGTGTCCTTTGTGGGTGCAACCATAGCAACCGAAGTGTGGGCAAATAGTTGTGGTTTTTGGGTTGTTAATTGATGTAGTCGATTTCGGTTAGATTGATAAATTCAGCCTGAATTCCACGAATCAAAGATCAATTTTCGCCACAATATCTAGAACTTATCATTCTCCAATTATCTAAACATTTTCTTAATAAAATAATATTGCATGTCTTTATTTTTTAACCACACATTATTCAGAAAACACCGTTACGAAATCAATTCTTTTTCAAGTAATGAAGCTCAAACAAGGGCTAAAGAACTTAGTCCATGCATATTTAGGCTTTATTTATTTCGATTATTCTTGGAGTGGAATTTATATTATTTTATTTAAGATAAAGGAAGGTATAAATATTACAATCCATGGTGTGTCTAGTCTTAAGGTTCAACAAAACTAACGTCCCGTAAAGGTAATTTCAGTGAACCTATGCCTCCGCCCGGTTGGCAATTTGCAAACCAACCTTTTTGATATGTTTTCTCTGCCACTTCACTTCGTTTCTGATTTCAGATGCTCTCTGCTTTCTCTCTCCAGGGTTTCACATCTGCAGGTGGAGGTTCTCATCTCTTCCCTGATTTCTAATATTTTTTTTGGGTTGTTTCAGATTCTTTATTGTACTCGAAAATATGCTTTGCTTCTTTTTTCCTTATTTTTATCGAAGACCAATGTTCTTTCTCTTCCTCCGATCTCTATATATTTCGTATTGTACTAACGACATATACATATAATATTTAAGTGTACTGTGAAAATGGTGAGACAGAAGATTGATAACTTGACGGCACGCCAAGTGACCTTTTCAAAGAGAAGAAGAGGGGTTTTCAAAAAGGCTCAAGACCTCTACTCTTTGTGATGCTGATATTGTCCTAATCATTTTTTCTGCCACTGGATAACTCTTCCATTATTCTAGTTCAAGGTTTTTTAATTTCCTCACCTCTCTTGAATACACACACAACATGCTACTGGGGTCGAAGCTTTGATGCTTTTGGTTACTGAGTTTCAATCACTTAGCAGCTAGTTTTGTACTGAAAGTATAGATTTTAATGCGCTAAGACCACAGGAAACTTCTGTTGAGCAGGTACGAACTAAATGGGGGCAGTATTGGAAATTATTAGGTAGAAAATCGTAGCTTGGATATGGATGCAAATAATCTAGAAGTGTGTTACAAAGGTCGAACAAAACTACGGGCGAATGGTATGCTGATATATATCACGTGTTTTTTCTCCTGTGTGCATTTGTTATCTGTCTTTTATTGAAGGTGGTGGGGGCAGGTGAGGATGTAGAGTTGAAACAACAATGATCATGTAGAAAAATGTGAACACAAGGACTGCACAACATTAAAAGTATTCTCGTAGCTCGTAGTTATCAACATCTATGAGGCACTTAATTAATTCATATTATCTAATAGCCTAAATGGTTAACTAATATATATTCCAACATTCGAAAGTGACATTAAGAAAATATTTAATACTCATAAATGCATAATTAAGGTCCCTATAATTCTTACTGGCACTTGAAAGGAAAAACTGTAAACTTATAAATAGTTCTACATGCTTCCATTTTGATGTACTCTTCTTTTTGATATTAACAATAAAATGTTGGGGATCGGTAGATGATGAGGGTGGTAAAGAGTTGCCAACCTAGTTTGAATATCCAAGTGTGCATATTGATTCCTATTTTCAACAATCTTACGGAAAAAATAAGTGAAACTGCATGCATTTTCAATGAACCTTCTAAATAAACGGTTGAATATATTTACTTTTAAGTAAAAAAAATTAGTCATACTGTTGAGGTTTGTATTGATTACAAAACATGCATTAAGTCATACCTTTGAGTTGTGTACTGGGTATCAAACTTTCATTCTATTTATGAATGTATTAGGTATTGATTTCATCTTCCGTTACGGCTACGAAAGGCTGGTGCAATGATTGGTTTAGTCGCAAGCCTGTCTATGGATATGTTGCAAATGGAAAACTCAAAGATGGAAAATGTTCGGTAATTATAGGGCTAACGTTGGTTATGAGATTGGTGAGCAACCCTCGTGGGGACAACAATTCAGATTGTTGTATGGACGTTAAAATGGAGTCTGACACTAATTTATCAATCTTCAAGGAAGAATTGATGTCTAGATTCTAGAGAAGAGGTTTGGGAAACTCGATATAGATCAACATACTTATTTTGAGAATCCATTCTCAATGTCAAGATATGACCATCATGAAATTATGGCAGTTGAAAAATTGAAACCACAATGATGCAAATGAAATATTTTGCACACTAAAATAGTCCGTTTCTAGTAGAAGGCCACATGGTAGAACAAGTCATAGGATCAAATACACTTCTTGGAACATTTGGAAATTCCTAGATTTTACTACGCAATAACTCTAAATGTTTGGGTGAATTTGTTGGGGTACATGGGATAGAAGTGAAAAAAAATCAATTAGATGCACAAGTTTTTCAAGTTCTTTAGAATCCAGATATATGGTTAATATCTATACCATTGACTTATCAATTGAATCAAGATTGTTACCTTTTGATATTGAACATAGCCAACTAAGATATATTTCTCTCTTGCATCTAGTTTGGTCCTTCTATCTTTCAGAAGATGAGATGACACAATGCTCTCAAAAATTTGAAGATGTAATATACTTGGTTGGAATCCACTCCATGCCTCTTTAGGAGTTATTTTGCACACTTCGGTGGGATACAACAACTATACAGCACAACGAGCAGCTTCAGCCTATAACTTCTTTTGCATCTTTTTAGTTTTCAAAATACTTCAAGTCATTTTCATCCGTCATTCTTGCTCTTCGCTATGTCATTTTGTTGAGGAGACATAGGAAGAGTCGAAGAATGTTAAATACCAAGACCTTCACAAATATTCTTAAATTTGTTACTCATATATTCACCATGACTATCTGAGTATAAGGTTTTGATCTTGTGACCACTTTGATTTTTCAGTATCACCTTGAAATTCTCGAAAGCGTCAAATGCATCAAACTTTTCTCTAAGAAAATATATTCGTGTTTTGTAAGAAGAGTCGTCAATAAATAACATGAAGTAATTNTCTTGCATCTAGTTTGGTCCTTCTATCTTTCAGAAGATGAGATGACACAACGCTCTCAAAAATTTGAAGATGTAATATACTTGGTTGGAATCCACTCCATGCTTCTTTAGGAGTTATTTTGCACACTTCGGTGGGATACAACAACTATACAGCACAACGAGCAGCTTCAGCCTATAACTTCTTTTGCATCTTTTTAGTTTTCAAAATACTTCAAGTCATTTTCATCCGTCATTCTTGCTCTTCGCTACGTCATTTTGTTGAGGAGACATAGGAAGAGTCGAAGAATGTTAAATACTAAGACCTTCACAAATATTCTTAAATTTGTTACTCATATATTCACCATGACTATCTGAGTATAAGGTTTTGATCTTGTGACCACTTTGATTTTTCAGTATCACCTTGAAATTCTCGAAAGCGTCAAATGCATCAAACTTTTCTCTAAGAAAATATATTCGTGTTTTGTAAGAAGAGTCGTCAATAAATAACATGAAGTAATTACTTTTACCAAAAGATACGGGCTTGATCGTTCTACAAAGATGTGTATGCACTAATTCAAGTAGCATTGATGCTTGAAAACTTGCTTCTCTTTGGAAAGCCTTTCGTGATTGCTTTTCATAGATACAAATTGATTTGGATGATGAATATGTGGCAGACCTTTAACAATATTTCTCTTCATCAAGAGGTTTGGACCATCAAAATTTAGATGGTCAAGTCTCAAATGCCATAAACATGTTGAATCTTTGGCACATGCATTCAAACTTCTTCACTTCTCCGCTTCAAATATTCAACAAAAAAAGTTAGTTCTTTGTCATTGGAACTCTAGCAATCAAGTTTTCATTACAATCTCTTGTCGTCATTTATTAATTCTTCATTGAGATGTCGTATCAATTCCCCAAAAATTGGCCTAAACTCAAAATACATAAAGGAACATAGTAAACATTGGAAATGTATTGATATTCACCATTCTTCATTTGGATGAGAATTTTACTTTATTATTGACTTAAACCTTTTAATTATCTCCAAATGTAACATGATCATTTAGTTCTTCAAGTTCTATGAACATGGATCCATCTTCACACGTATGATTGTTGCCTCTTTGTACGTTGTACGCCAAGAACAACATTTTTTTTCCTTTGTATTTATTTTTAACGTAGTTGCACTGCTCCTCCACCACATTGTTACTCTTGAGCTCCTAGGCAAATTGATCAAGTTTGTGATAAGTATAGTATTCAATTTGATATTTATCATAACCCCGCTATTGTTTTTTTTCCTCTTCTTCTTTGAGAATAATATCTTCATCGCCCTTCTTTGAGAATTATTTGTTCTTTGTCCCCTTGAATTATAATTATGGAAGCTTTCAGTAGGATGTTTGAGAAGGCCGTAGGACAAAGTTTATTAAGGGGCTTTGTTATTGAACAGTTCTCATCTGTGATGCAAATGTTGAGCAGTTTAGGAACTTACGTCATTTATTCCTGTGCTTTGAAGTCGTTTCTGGACTGAAAATAAATTTGAAAAAAATCTGAGGTTATCACAGAGGGAGATGTCGATATTGTGGAGGAGTGGATGAGATTTTGGGTTGTAGAGTGGCGCAAGTGCCTATGACATATCTCGGGTTTCCTTTAGGAGTACGGTTTAAAAGCACACAGATTTGGAACAGTATTGTGGAAATGGTGGAGAGAAGGCTTATGGGCTGAAAGCGTATATACCTCTCAAAGGGAGGACGTCTTACTCTTATCAAATCCATTTTGTCCAATCCCCCTACTTATTTCTTGTCATTGTTTCCTATTCCTATTGCAGTGGCGAGAAGATTAGAGAGGATCCAAATAGAGTTTCTTTGGGGTGGACTTGGGGAGGAGAAGAAATTACATTTGGTTAATTGAGTTTCTTGTTATGGTTAATAAAGATTAGAGAGGATCCAAATAGAGTTTCTTGTTATGTTTAATAAAGTCTTATTGGGCAAGAGGTTGTGGCGATTCGGAGCGGAGATGGAGAGACATTATATGAGCAAAATATGGTGTTATGGAGGGGGATGGTGCTCAAGTGAGAGACGTAGTTCCTATGGGGTGGTATATTCGGCGAAGGTGGAGCGACTTTCGGGATAGATTGATTTTTGTGGTGAAGAATGGTAATACCATCAGTTTTTGGGATGACTATTGGTGTGGAGATCAACCGCTTAAGGTGGGATTTTCTTCTCTGTATCGTATTACGTTATAACCGTCTGCCATGGTGCATGATGTCTTAGATTTTCATAATGGGAACTCCAGTTGGAACATTTTTTTTAGCCGGAATTTGTAGGATTGGGAATTTGATGATTATGCGCTATTTTTGACATCTCTTTACCAGGTACATTTCAGAGTGGGAGAGGGTGATTGTAGCAGGTGGAGATTGCCACGAGATGGTATTTTTTCAATTCGCACCTATTTTAGATCCCCATTGGGAACTGTTGAGAGCTCATTCCCGTAGAAGATGGTTTGAAANAATGAGTTGGATGCTAATTGGTTAGAGAGACCATTTGGGGATGATGAAATTATGGAGGTGGTGTTTAGCATGAATGACGATAAGGTACCAGACCCGATGAATTCTCTTTTTCATTCTATAAAGTGTGGATGTCCTTATTTCTTTCAGCGTGGAAGATTCTTAAGAAGCGCTAATGCTACATTTATTGTGCTTATTCCTAAGAAATCGGGAGTGACGGATATTAAGGACTTTCGTCTTATTAGCTTAGTGAGTGGGGTATACATGATTATTGCGAAGGTTTTGGCGAATAGATCAAAGGAAGTACTAGGGAAAGTGGTGTCTAAACTTCAGAATGCCTTCATCAAATGGCGCCAGATTTTGGATTCTGTACTTGTAGCAAATGAATGCATTGGCATAAAAATGCGACTAGGGGTTCCAGGAATGTTATGTAAGCTCGACATTCAGAACGCTTATGATCACGTTAACTGGGGATTTGTTTTGTATATGCTCAGGTGATGTGGCTTTGGGACCAGTGGATTCAGTTTTGTATCTCTACGATTTCGTTCTCAGTTATCGTGAATGGTACACCGGAAGGTTATTTTCGTAGTAGAGGATTGAGGCAAGGGATCCTCTGTCTCCATTGCTGTTTGTCATCGTAATGGAAGCCTTCAGTAAGATCCTTGAAAAGGCAATGGGGCAAAGTTTGCTAAGGGGCTTTGTTGTTGAGCAGTTGCAGGTTTCTCATTTGCTATTTGCTGATGATACGTTGATTTTCTATGATGCGGATGTTGAGCAATTCAGGAACTTGCGTCATTTACTCCTGTGCTTTGAAGTCGTAACTAGATTGAAAATAAATTTGGGAAAATCTGAGGCTATCACAGTGGGAAGTCGATAATTTGGAGAAGTTGGCTACGATATTAGGTTGCAGGGTGGCGCAATTACTTATGACATATCTTGGGGCTTCCTTTAGGAGCATGATTTAAAAGCACACAGAGTTGGAACAGTATTGTGGAAATGGTGGAGAGAAGGCTTATGGGCTGAAAGCGTATGTACCTCTCAAAGGGAGGAGGTCTTACTCTTATCAAATCCATTTTGTCCAATCCCCCTACTTATTTCTTGTCATTGTTTCCTATTCCTATTGCAGTGGCGAGAAGATTAGAGAGGATCCAAATAGAGTTTCTTTGGGGTGGACTTGGGGAGGAGAGGAAATTACATTTGGTTAATTGAGTTTCTTGTTATGGTTAATAAAGATTAGAGAGGATCCAAATAGAGTTTCTTGTTATGTTTAATAAAGTCTTATTGGGCAAGAGGTTGTGGCGATTCGGAGCGGAGATGGAGAGACATTATATGAGCAAAATATGGTGTTAAGGAGGGGGATGGTGCTCAAGTGAGAGACGTAGTTCCTATGGGGTGGTATATTCGGCGAAGGTGGAGCGACTTTCGAGATAGATTGATTTTTGTGGTGAGGGGAAATACCATCAGTTTTTGGGATGACTATTGGTGTGGAGATCAACCGTTTAAGGTGGGATTTTCTTCTCTGTATCGTATTACGTTAGAACCGTCTGCCATGGTGAATGATGTCTTAGATTTTCATAATGGGAACTCCAGTTGGAACATTATTTTTAGCCGGAATTTGTAGGATTGGAAATTTGATGATTATGCGCTATTTTTGACATCTCTTTACGAGGTACATTTCAGAGTGGGAGAGGGTGATTGTAGCAAGTGGAGATTGCCACGAGATGGTATTTTTTCAATTCGCACCTATTTTAGATCCCCATTGGGAACTGTTGAGATCTCATTCCCTTGGAAGATGGTTTGAAAATGTAAACTGCCTTCACGAGTGGCATTTTTACTTTGGACGTTGGTCACAGGACAGGTGCTAACAATGGATAACCTCTGTACTAGGGATTTCTATGTTGCAGAGTGGTGCTACGTTTAAGAGGGATGTGGGGACGATTGATCATTTGTTTCTTCATTGCGATGCTGCTCGCTTACTGTTGAACGATTTTCTGACATCGCAACACATGAATTGGATGTTGTCGTGGCATATGGAGGATTTGTTAAAGGGGAGAAAGTTTTGAGATAAGGACAACAAACTTGTTTGGAACCTTATTCCGGGCTGCATCGTTTGGTGTGTGTGGAGAGAAAGAAATAATCGTTGTTTGAAGACCAAATACGGATAACATAGCAGATTAGAGAATTTTTTTATTTGACATTGTTTAGTTAGTTCAATGCTGCAGCTTCTAGGCATATAGACGGCTACTTTCTGATTTAAATTGGTAATAGTGTATTACACATTGATTAATAAAATTTTGATTACCTTTTAAAAAAAAAAAATTCGATACTTACGAAGAGTAATCTGAAATTTATTTAGATTCCTTCTTGGATAGAGCTTCATTTTCTCATATGAAAGACTAAAGACGAACTGTTTTGACTTTGTTCGCACTTTTGTCTATATTGTGAAGAACTCATGTCATGCTTGCTTTGAAGTGGTAGTGTTTGACACCTTTTGAAAAATCGTATCATCAAGATCTTGATGAATCATACCAAGAGCCTTTTGATCATTTCTCTTAGTTGCTTGTTGAGAATCCTTGAAACGTACCTTCTTCATTTTGAGGTTCAAAACCTCTCTCTACCAAGTCCCACAAATCTTGACTTTCAAGACATGCCTTAATACAAATATTCAATGTAATATAGATATCATTAGTGAGTCAAGGAATGGACAGAGAATTATTGTTTGCCATCTCTTCTTTTCACACTCATAACCTCGCTCTAAAGCCACTTTTGTTGGAAAATTGGAGATGGAACAAATTTTAGAAGAGGAGAAAATAATATTCAAGAGAACAGTCAACTTTATTTCTATAACACTCCAAAATGACTTATGCAACAACTTTAGAAGAGAAGATAATATTTAAGAGAACACTCAACTTTATATCTTAACCCAAAATGATTTATAAAACATGATTTTATAGGCTTCACAAAGCATGAATTTAACCTAATATATAGACTAGTTATTAAATGCAAACTAATGGCCAAAATAATTCATGTATTTTCCAAGTACATGAATAAACTAGTTTCTTAAAGTATTCATGAGTAATCTCAAAAGACGTGAATAAACATAACTAGATAAATGATGAACTTGACTAAAAAATGAAGTTCATATTTTCAATAATATTATGTCAGAAACAAGATAATGTTACAAGTGAAAATTATTATGTCGTGTGAGTCATTCGAATAACACTACTTTCATTTTCTTATCAGGAAAAGAATAGATATGGCATGCTCAGCTAGATGCTCATGGACAAGACTCGTGAGTTAAGGTGAAATATGGCTGTAGATTAAAGATTTCTTGTTACTTGTATTCAAGTGCATTGCATATTTGAGACACAATTGTAATTGTGATAGGAAACTCAAGGGAGAGGAGCTCCAAGGACTTGACATGGATGAGTCGAACAAACTAGAGAAAAGGGTACAAGGAGGATTAAATCTTGTTGTGGAAACAAATGTATTATTTCATTCAGTTTCGCGTTTTCAGTGTTTCCTATTTAGATTTTTTGTGCTAACATATCTGTCTTTCCATGGGGAAGAAATGACAGTGTAATAAAGAGATCAGTTTGCTCGTGAAAAAGGCAAGACCTCAAACTTTATCCTTCGATAAAAAAAATAATCAACCTGCTCCTTGTTAAGAGATAAATCTCGTAAAAAGATAACATCAACAACTAAAGGCTTGGCTAATTAGTTCTAATATGCAGGAATCTAAATTAATTGAAGAAAATGCCAAGTTGAAACAGCAAGCACAAGTGAGTTGATATTTTTTTTTTCCAAATTTATATCATTTCTCGCATTGCATGCATTGGAATTCAGTAGTAAATTTTTCGCGTTCTCAAGTCATTGCGAGAACTGTTTATGCAGAAATCTGAAGGTACTGGAAATGGTATTGAGCAAAGCAAATTCATCCGAGTGTATCACCAATTCTCATGACTCTGATACTTCCCTCATGGTGGGGTATATAATTTTCATTAGATTCATATAACCTAATTCAAATGTACACAAAAAAGTATTGATTGTCCAAAAATTAATTTTGTGATTAAGCCTGACGAAGAGATATAAATCTACACAGTTGAAGTTGAGTCCGATGGAATAGACAAGTCCTATTATGTTGAAAATGGCAAGGAAGAGGTGTGGATATCAAATGAAAAGTGGATCAAAGCAAAAAGAAGAAAAATGGACAAGACATCAAAAGCCTTCTTTAGGTGCCCGTAAACAGCTGCATATAGTCGAGCTATAGACTATAAACAAGCGCTGCTTGGGAGGCAACCCAACAATTCTTCATTTTTATTTATTTCACTTTATGCATTAGATTATGAATTTATTTTTTGAGTTTTTATAATTTTCAATAATTCTGAGTAGTTCATCGTCTTTACAGGATACAAGAAGTCTATGCATGGTCCACATTTCTTTTACTCCATCTACATTGG
>CAIGRF010248965.1:12502-28582 GCA_903798235.1 Fraxinus ornus
ATATATATATATATATATATATATTCGACACAATGATCAAAATGCACGTGAGCTCATCATCTATCAACAAAGGTGTAAACATCAAATGCACGAGTGGCTTAATCGTTATGAAAAATGTTTATTGTACATCACATGAATTACAGATTCTTTTACGAATTAATGAGGTGGTGATAAATTAAATTAAATTAAAATTGTCAAAATCTCTTTACCACTAAAATGGTTGTACTTGTGTAATGTGGGTTAGTGGCAAAAAAATATTGGAGGAGAAGAAAAATTTATTTAGTTGGTGAGATTTTGACTCTATCAAATCATCGGTTGGTAAACAAATCGGTTAAGTTGTATTGTATATATAGCACATTCGATTAATTATTACGTGAACAAGCAACTGAGTTGTCCAGTCTTTTTCTTGGTTTTGTTTCCACATACATTATCTTAATGTGTTTTTTATGCAAATATTCAATTTATATTATTGCAAGTGATCATCATAGATATTTTAGTTCGTATGCACAATAATAAATAAACACAATGAATAAATAAAACTACAATTGATATATTATATAATATTATTTTATTAAAGCAAAATATACTAATGATCACACAACACAACATTAGGATCATGAGTTTGAGTCATGGTGAGGGGGGATTGTCGTTGTACAACAAGGTTGTTTTTAAGCCTATGGTTTGAGTCACTGAAATGATGATGTCGACTGTCATAAAATGTACATTAGTTAGTTTTCAAATGACATGACTGAAACTTGATCCTAACAATTAAAATAGGATGCACACACACTTGGAGAGTCGAGCATGTATAAGTTTCAACTCTTTGAATTATCTCTTCAAATGAACTTCACTTACTCCGTCGATGATGCGCATACTCGTGGTGTTATCGAATATGTTGTTGTCGTCTCTCATTTCAATGTGGAATCGATGAAGCTTCGAGGCATGTGAGCTCTACTCGGTTGAGTCATCTGAAAATTTGTACTGGAAAATTTAAATATTTTAATATGATCTTGAAGCATGTAACATTTTAGCTTTTTGGATTAATTTGTCTCCGTTGTCACAATTAATTATGTGTTCTTGTCGTAGTAGAAATTAAAAAAGTAGAATCAAACAATGCATATTAGGAGCATTGGAGGACATACATGCGAATTCAATGGCGAATCTAGAAATTTATCTGGGCTAGGACAAATCCATTTGAGCTAGGGCGGACGCACAACAGTAGCTCCAGCGGCCAACCAATATATATGGGAAAAAAAATGAAATTTCGGCGGAGCCAGCACGGATGGCTGTCATGGCTCCTTGGGTGCGGCTCCGCCACTGAATACGATTCCTGTGCGAGAGAGAGGCCCTAATTGCTTCTAGATGTGAGTTTGTGAGATTGGTTTAGGAGAGAATTAGGTATAAAGTCAGGTTGAACCAGACAAAGGAGTGATCTCCTCCTTTTCTTAATTGAACCACACCTTTGCTTAAAAATATAGTAATACCTTCCCAACCCATTTTGTAGCAATTATTTCTTGTCCCATCAATTCTACCTCTGATTGGCAATTGTCCCAACAAATAGAGGAATAAGGCAGGGTCCCAATCTGAAATGAACTTCCTTTATTAACAAACAAGAGTAAAACATGAGCCAATACATTATTATTTCAGCATGTACCAACAAGTTTATATGCAATTTCCACTAATTCATTTAGCGTCCGCATAAAGCTTTGTTGAGTTATTTCAACATGTGATGTGTTGTATGAATATAAACTACAGTGCTCCAGGGCAGAGTCGAGCTCCGTTTTATGTAGAATTAGCTTGAAAATGATGATTGATATCCCAATTTATTTCATCTTTTTCCTGACTTCATATAAGTAGCTCAGGATCACCACAGCAGCAGCCACAGCAACTCCAACAGCACTTTGTGCCAGTACAGTACAATCTTTTACAATTGGTTTTGAACCGGAGGAAGGAGTAAATCCAAGTTCGGAAAGTTTCTTATGTGATTCTGCATAATCTTTAAAGAAGGTATCTTCATCCTGCACACGCCAACAATTGCAAATTATCAAATGAACACAAAATGATTAACCGTCATCTAAATTAGTTCGTTGAAGAAAATAGTAGTTTGCATTTGGAGCTTTAAACCATAAATTCACACAATTTATGCTGCCAAATGAATTAAACCCAAGATGCACCACCAAAGATATTAAAATCATATTCTAACCAGAGCGAAAAATCTTTGAGCTTGTTATGCAAAACACATCCATTATATGTTCCAATGAAGACTTTGGCATGTCTGGTATACCCAACTACTTGTACGGGACAGTTTCTCCATCTTCCTTTCAACAAATTTTAGATTCATAAAAGTAAACCAAAATACAAAAAAAGGGGGGGGCTTTGAAAATTTTTCATTTCACCCATGAAACTGATTTGAGTCAACTAACTTGGGTTGTCACAGAATTAACTGCAAATAACAACATGACGATAATGTTGCACTAATCACACAGTGGAACCCTATATTACCTTAGCATACAGCTCAACATAACGCCGAAACTCAGGATCTTCCAGCAAAGCTGTATCAGTTGGTAGTTTAAGCAACCCTTCACTTTCCCCCTTAAGTAGTTCCCTGATATCAGATATAAAAGAGAAAAGCTTACAAGAACCAAAACTAAGAAAATGGAATAAAATAAGATGAATTTATCCAAAAGGCTTACACAAAATATGAATTGTCAAATTTCAATGGCTCTTTAGTCCAAGGGCCGTCGAAGCCTGATCTCTCAGGATGTGCCCTTCCCTGCAAAACCCTACATATCAGTTTCATTTTGATTTCCCAATTTTACATTCGATAGAAATTTAAAAAAAATAATTAAAAATTGTTTGGTTTTCATGAGATACTTTTTTCTGCTTTGGAAATGGTCTAACAGTATTATGATGCAAGAATGCAAAGGACAGAGATTACCAGGGTATGGCCACCTGATAGTGCCACAATGTCCTTGTCAGATAAACCCATCCGATAAAATACCTCCCTCAAATGTGGCACACCTAGCATCAAAAAACAAAAGAATTTGTAAGATCAAAACTTCAAATCATCTTTCAATGTACTGAACAAATACACAATAATTCCAAAATGCTTCAAGTGAGCAGTCTTCTTCTCAAAGTATCACAAGTATTGTAATCGTATAAGTTTAAAGCTAAGACATGAGCGGAGCATGAAAAAATGACCCTCGAAAAGCAATATATGCGAGCGAAAGTTGCACCAAGTCCGAAAACTGGTTTCATTGTGATGCCGGATCCAGGAAGAATGAGAATATACACCTCTGGATGACTGAAGATCCAAAAGAGATGCCGGTATAATATTGGGTCTCCCTCTCCGTCCTCTTAGGACTAAGATTAAAGATTTTATGAATGTGGGAGATCCAAAAGAATGCTTTTGAAAGAACAAAAATAAAACTAAGACCACCGCAGCCCTTAACAAGAGCTGTAGTTAGGAACAACATTGCCAGCCCTTAACAAGATCTGTAGTAAGTAACAGTCGTGCTTCCCATTGTAATTGCCATTGTAGCACTTGTGTGGCCCAGCCCATGAGTGCCAAGCGGACTTGACTTTTAGGGAACTTGAAGAGAAAGAAAAGGTAACTATCAACTAAATGAAAAATATGCTTTGTTGCACTACCTTAATTGAATCAAGACAAGCACTAATCCTCAGCTGAAAGAAGATAATATCCTTGAACCTTTAGTATAGAAGAATAGGAGTGCTAGGAAAAAAAATTATTATGTCCTATGAACCAACAGAACTACTGCAACAACAGATATAGTTGTTCAATTGATTTGCAAAATTAAATCAATAGTAGACGAGCTTTACATGATAAGAAAATTGAAATTTCAGAATTAAAGAGGAAATCAAGAAAACCAAATGCTAATGCAAATATTCAGATTTAGGAATTTTCTTCTTTGATGCGGAGGACCATGGAAGCAGGGGAGAAGAGGTGATATTTCAAGATCTTTATCTTAAAGGAGATTCACTCAACAACCTTTTTTAGCGTCAGGAAGTCGCCCTTCCTTAGGAGAAGCACTTGAATCCTGAAAGAAAGACAAGATATCTAGTGTCAACAATGTTCTTGTTGCCATTAATATAGCATGCAAATAGAAGGGAATCCAAGTGGGCTAGAAATTGGTTTCAATGCACGAATAGCTAGATTTGTGGAACAAGACTAATTGATTTCTCTCTATAAGATAGATTGGCATACCTTTCTACCAGGAACAAAATTAATTGTGGGGCCCCCAGTTACCTCAACGGCAACAACACCAGCAAGCTACAGTCAAAATACGTTATTAGCATGTTAGTTTACTCTTAATATATCCATCAATGGGCGCCGCCCTTTTCCAGGAATATGTTTGCGAAATGCAGCAAACAGAAAAAAAGGAGGTTGGAATAATACATGCATCAACCTGCTTCACGCATACATGGCACTGACTCAGAGGAAGATGGATTATATATACACATTTTTAAAGGCAAATTTTAGGTGCAAAATTTGACTGTTACTTCAAAGTTCAATATTCAGATTCTACTAATTCACACCACAACTGATTGTAATTACTAAGGTGAATTGCCCAGAGTCGTTAAATAGAGTGAATTTAGCCCATGTTTGGGCTCCTTTTTCCAAAAATTCATTTTCAACCATACATTCTTCCATAAATTAATTTTACATATAAACCCAAAATTTTTCCTTATTTTTTAACCGTGCATTATCCAAAAAATCACTATTCCAAAACACATTTTCCCCCAAAAATGGGGGTCAAACAGGGTAATGATAGTCATATAGCATCTGCTTCAATTCAACTGTTTCATATCTAACACCAGATTCATAAATTCCTATCTTGTTCAATTCAACCAACGTCAATTCTCCTTCTGATCTTGACCACAATGATAATATCCAGTTTTATAGCATTCAAAATTCTAGTCAACCAATTCTTTCATTATGACCGACTCTCTTATTATCAATATCATTGAAGATAATCAGCACTTGCATAGCAATTATTTTTCAAGTAAACTAAACATCTAAAAAAATTAGCAACCTACATCTAATTGTCACTAGCAGCTAATATATAACATAACCAGCAGCGAATAAGTGGTTTAATAAACTTATTATTTCCCTCCAAAATGTTTAAGCTTCATTTTTTTGCATACTATCATCTCAACATGCAAACATAACTGGTGTACCAAAAGTATAACTCTCAGTAAATCAATTTCCAATCCTTGTTTAAAACTACAAAAATTATTAATAGTTAATCAAGGTCATAATTCAAGCTATATCCTTTAGGTCAATTGCAGGATAGATGTTTGACAAAGCCAGTTCACAAATCGAAAAATATAACAATTTCGCACCCATCAAATTCCATGGAATTCAAGATTTGGCATAGCTACCTGGTACAGGTCTGCATATGTGATCTTCAGACATTTAGAATTTACTTGTTCTGCAATTAGACGCCAAGCAATCTATTAGTAAGGTCTCCATTCAATATAAAATGTAAATCATTTCTTGCTAGAGAGACTGAATATGTTTGTCAATCAAATCCGAAAAAAATTGTTATAATTATTGTTCAAGATTAAATTTGGGTCTAATGAAATGGATGAAATGTGATAAACTAGATCCAAATGAGATGAATTGGTTTTGGAATCAAAATTGGGCAATTTGAGTTTTGCCCATGCATACACAAGCTATTCAACCATGCATATGTATGGCTTGATCCAGCAGAAACAGAAGAGAAAAAACTTTTACAATGCATACGCATGGACCAAAAAAGAGTCATTAGGCTGGTTTTTTCTGGTTTGATTCTAGGCGGCTTTTCATAAAATACTCAACTTTTCATGCTAGTATGGTATTATTTCGAGGATGGTGAATTGAAGTCTACAAATAGGCGACAGATTTCAATTACAAATGATTCTACCATTAGTACGTGTACGCATGGATTATATTATGCGTATGCATAAGCTAAAAAACTAGCCGTTATACTTGTTTTTTCTTGTTTTATTTTTTTAGACTTTTCATGAAAATACTCAACTTTTCATGTCAGTATGACGCTGTTTCATGGATGGTGAATTGAAATCTATAAATAGGTGACATATTTCAATTACAAACATAACAAATCAACAATCAAAACATAGTATAGTGCTTTTAAATCCAATTCATTTACATATTCAAACATTCAAAGTGTTCTAAAGTTTTGGAAGATAAATACAAGTGCTCAAGTATTTTCTTTATCAAGGCTTGATTAATCCTACAAATCATTTGCCAAGAGTCCCTTTAAGCACCAATTAAATCATCGAGGGAGCAAATATCGTTTGAGGACAATAATCTCATGGTTGAGCATTTCTACCATATTTAGCTTTCTTGATTCTTTCTTTTTTTTTTGTTGTTTTCTCCATTCCCTTGAAGATAATATTACAACAAATATTTCTTCCACCAAAATGGCAATTTTTTTCATAACAAGTAGCACAATGAATAAAATCTATATAGATGAAGGAATTGTAGATATTCAACAGACAAAAAATATCATAGTCAAACAGAAGTTAAAGAGTGAAAACGAGCAAACTAACCGCAAAAGTCGAGAGCGATTTTCAATCCACTGTTAGCGCCATGAGTATACTCCTCCTCGTTGCGAATCGAACCATTGGGACCTCCGGTCTTCGTGTTCACATCATAAGTCCCCGCATCATGCCACCTTTAGATTCAATACAAACAAAACCAAGCAATTAACTTGAATTCGATCATTTCCGAAACACCAAAAAGAACCCAAAATAGTAATTAGATAGATAGAGAGAGCTGATACGCTAAGCGAAGCATGATAGGGGCGCAGTTTTTGTTGGATATAAGAGCGCGGAGTTCACGGCGAGCTTTTTCGATTTCCTTAAGGTACTCCGTATCGATGATAGGCTTCGCCATTGGAATTCTGAAAAATCTAGTCTGGTACTGATGACGATGAGATAAGATAATTTGAATAACGACTGGCACATAAATAAAGGAGAAGAAGAACAGAGCTCATGAAAATGATGACTGGAGCATTGGGCTTTTTGTTTGGGCTCCTTGGTTTCTGCGGTTCGATTACAGATGGATTGCGTAAATTTTCGCTGATCCGTAAATTGTTTGGGAAAGGATTTTATTAAAAATAATTTTTTTTATTAATCCATGTATTAAATTATTTATCGAGAGAAAGTATAATTGAAAATAAATTTTTAAAAATTTGTATCGGACTAAATTATAAATAGATAGAAATTGTCATATGATTCAATTAAATCGCCGCACATACATTACTTGTCGTGTAATTCAATTAAATCGCCGCACATACAACCAAGTAAGAACCCCATCCCGTCTCCTTATTGTGATAACTTGTATTCGACATGAAAATCGAAGCTTGGTGAAATTAGAGAGTACCACGATAATCATCAACAAATTCTGCGCATACCATCTAGTGATTTCAACATGTAATGAGATGAAAAACAATCAGAATAATTTTCATGAAGATTGGTTGATAAAAAGGGTTCCCACATTTTTCCAGACAACACACCATTTTATTTTGCACAAAGAAAATGAAAATACAATAATTCGCCTCACATCAAGCTTTAGCCTCGATACACATCCAACATACAAAGATTTTGCTACAACCATGACCAAAATAGACAATATATTTGTCATCACACAAATCTCTCCCCAGGCTCGAGGTGATGTTTTAAGAGAGATGATCGGCCTCAAGATGATGTACGCCATTGCAGCTCGATTTGAATCTTTCCATTCTTTGAATCTATGAGATGGTATTTCTCATTGATCCTTTTGTTGTTGACAACATCTGCGAGACTGATGTCGACATATCCCAATGTTTCCTAATTTTTGAAACAAAATAGTGAAATACAGACAGTTTAGTCCCCATAAAAAGCAGGTGTAAATAGCAAGCAATTCTAGTAGCCTCTTTATTTATCGGAACCTTTCTCTTATTGAGCATTCCTTGCACCATCGCTTTGGAAGGACAGTGTATCAATGCAATAGAACATTTATGAGCATTTTTTGGCCATTGTTTCTCGTATTTGCAGTTAAAACACAAAATTTTGTTGTAAGCAACTATTTGTTCAGTAGTGCAAGAAAAGTGCTCAATATACCTTGGGATGCAGCAGACCAATTCTTGTTGAGGTGCTGAGTACCTCCACATGTAGCTTCTCTTTCAAAGGAGGTTCTTCCAATATGAATGTGAACTCCTCCTCCCATCTTGGATCTCTGTTTTTCTTTATATGCTGTTGCAACAAAAGAAATCATATGTAAACATCAAGTTGTGTAAGAGACAATTACAGTTATGCAAAGGTTATGGTGGGCAGTTAAAACAAATGGTGAATTGTTATCAATGAACCAGGGACAAAAGAATTTACTTTATTTTAGCCGCAAATGTAATGACAGTTTATGATAACTACAATAACTCCATGCCAAGGGTCATACTCTCATTTTAAATTTTAACTTTTATTTTTTGGTAAAATGTCTGAGTGAAGTCCAATCTTCTCTGTCATTAATTGCTAGAGGTAATATTCACATGAACATGAATTACAGAAGATCTACAGAGTGTGAAGCTTGGTCACTAGTATTGATAAAACAATTTATAACTGCACTTCCAACCAATTTAAGAGATTCTTCTTTTAGCAAAGTCAGAACAAGCACAAGAGAAGATAAAAGTTAGTTACGCACCTTAGTTTTGTGCTCCTCTCCTTTGAAAGTGATACGCACATATGGGTTAGTGTGGTGCTTTCCTTCAAGATCTTGTGCTTCATGGACTGTAACCACTAGAACCCCTCCACCGGGTGGTGTGCCTTCAGGAGCCTTCTGCAATGGATTGTCAAGATCTTTCAACATATCACCCTCCTTGAAAGGTTTGTATGTCAACTCTACCACAAGCTGTCCACGGAACTTATCATCTTGAGCATCATTTTGATCCAGGTTCTTGAGGAGATCCAGTGTCATGACATTCGGCTCATCAGGGGTAAGTTCCTTTAGAGGAACTACGTTCATACCCATCTTGTCATGTTTACCCACCTGAGGAGTGATACAAACAGCTTGGGTACAGAGGAGAATAACCAGGTAAAAAATAAAATAACAAAGTTCCAACCCGTAATGGGAAACATGTACCTGTTCCCAGTCATAAACAATAAGCTCCAGTGCTTGCGATTCTGGATCTTTAACAACAATACTAAATTCCTCATTCCATTCAGGATTCAAATTCTTATGTTTCACTGTAGTCTTCTTTGACGGAGCCTTAGATTCAGTGATTTTCAGTTTCACATAGGGATCTGATGCACCTAACAAGTCTTTCTTTCTCAGCTTCATTGCCCTCAGAACCTTCACATGGAGAATCCCAACAGGCTTCTTCATAGCTCTAAAGGTCCAATGTAAATTAATTAGTACGTGTACGAAAGACCCTCTTGAGG
Source organism: Fraxinus ornus (assembly GCA_903798235.1). Classification (NCBI taxonomy): domain Eukaryota; kingdom Viridiplantae; phylum Streptophyta; class Magnoliopsida; order Lamiales; family Oleaceae; genus Fraxinus; species Fraxinus ornus. The sequence goes on from CAIGRF010248965.1 coordinate 21,944, forward strand.
GCAAGTTTTTACAATTTTATTATCTATATATAAGAAAAACATACTTGGTTGGATCCAGAATTTCCACTTCTAGGGTTTTAGGCCACAGATACATGTTAGCAACTTGATCTTTGATAAGCTCCTGAAGAGAAGAGATTCACACAAATGTTAGCGTGCATGTGATCTGATGAATATCAGAATTAAACCGGTTAAAAACAATCATAGCACGTAAATGTTGAGGAACAAAAGGTGTATGCCCATAAAGCTCATTTTAAGCTGATGAAATTCCGGATAACAAGTATAACACTACGGACAAACATATACGGTTGAGCTTCAAAAAATTAAAGTTACCTTTATGCAACTTTTTGTCTCCATACATGATGACTTACTTTACTCTTAATTGTAAGTAAAAATAGTTCCATCTTTTTGGAAGTAACTCTTACCTTGCTACGAAAAGAAGTAACTTATTTTCATTAGAAATTATTTACTTATAAGCTTAGCCAAACATTCTCTCAGAAACTGGGAACATATGGAACCTGGACTAGCCTTCTCTTTTCACAGTCACACAAGGGGAGATATGCGCAAGTTTTCTGAATACCAATTCAATGCAGAATAAATTCTAAATTTTGATGCATCCAATGTTCTCAAGTGAGTCAAAGCATTATATTGGTGAAATTGCTGCTCATATTCATTTTATTTTCAAATGCCACGGTTTTCAAGATGAGACATCATAAGCTTTTAAATTGAATTGATTGAAAAGGGATTGTACCTGTACAAACCTGTAAAGGCCAGGAATTGACATGAGATCGGCCCCAAAAAGCTTAAGTCCAAAGTCAACATGTGGCTGAAAACAACGTACGCCATTCAAGAGAAAAATAAACAAGCTATTAAAAGAAACAGTTGATTTTCTAAATTTTTGTACTCGTTTAAAAGCATTTCAATACTGTCCGTGAAAATTCTTACTCTCAAGCTATTAAAAGAAACAGTTCTCCAGGATTCAAATATTTTGTGTCATTACAATTGATTCCTAAAAATACCATCATGTACCTTCTCCATGAGAGAGACAAAGATTTTAGCAAAACAAGGAAAGCTTGGAACAAGGGGCTTTAAGGTGATGCGTGGTTGAGCAAAGATTTGCAAATCCACAACCTGCAACATTCAAATTACAAATTCGCATTTTCAAATTAAATCAAAGAGTCTAAAACCATCAGAACCAAAGATAAAAGTCAGCAACAGACTATCTCATAGCATTTAGATTACCACACAACCTGAACAGTTGCTTTTAGACCGAATGCTTTAACACACAGTGTGACATTAGGATTCCCTGCCCATTTCAGAGAAGGCTCCATAATCAATTCTTTTTCTTCAGTAGTAAAGACCTTCATACCTGCCATGAAAAGTTTTGGCAGTTTATATAACAATAAGAAGAGAGTTTGTTAGGCCCTCAGTCCAATTTAAATATCAAAGGCACAACAATAGAACAAGGGCAGAACAGGAAACGAATGAAATGATGAATTCACATGCAACGGGTGCACAATCAGAGAATCAGTTAGAGAAATTATGGGAGGACAACAAGATATAAATAGGGGGAAATGGTTTCAGAAAGGGGCAGTCAAAAATTGGTATTTCCTTGGGAGAGCAATGGACATCTCGAATGTCTATTTATCTTTATTTTCATTGTTGCTGAATCACATCTTTATTATCACTGGCTAGTTGCTTTTTATAGCAGAGCCTTACTCCTATCTTTTATAAGAATTACAGAAATTTATATTACAATTTCCAGCTTGACCTATAGTATTTCTGTCTTCATCTTCATTATCAGAGTTCTGCATATTTAATGAAATGCATTCTCTAAGGCTATAAAAAATAATCCAAAGCACAAACACTTAACAGACTAGAAAATAGAATAGGTGCAAACTGTGCACGTGAAGGGGATGTACATATGAGTTGGCATACTTCCCAAGCAGAGGTTGATGCAGAAGAAAAAGGAAGGAGGATTCCCTTGCCTACCCCTCCCCCCAATGCCGCCCCTATTTCCAAGTGAGAAATGATGTTGCACTATACGTTATTCATGATTGAAAACATCGTACACAGGAAAAAGGATGCAGAAGGGGTATCCTAAACTTGTAAATTTGCAGATTTGATAATGAAACATCAAGCAAACCACCAACATCAAATAGACAGACTCATTTGATACAGCTAATAAAGAAAAAAAAATACAAGGAAATCATCAAATCGTTTCATCTTTTGTCTAACAAATAAAAAATGAACATAAATACCGATTCCTCGACATTCTCGAGCAAGTCTCCTATATCACTGACATCGACATTAAGAAACATGATATACATGGAAAGGTGATGGTGGGTAACACAAAATTCCCAGATCTTTCAAATCTCTCGCACCACTGAAAGACTTCAGAATCTTTTCATTCTAATACTATTTTCCATGTTCCAACATAACCATTGCTCTTGAAATCCACTTTACAAGGCCATTGCTTAAAAGTAATTGATTTCTCTGTGCTTTCTTCTTTCAGTGTCCCTTACCATTTGACAATTGTAGCTTCTGTAGGAAAACTGGAATTCACCAACATGAGATCCTGGTTTGCACCTAACTCATACTTTCTCCACATTCAAAGTTTTTCAAAAGATTAAGCGCCCTCTACAACCCCCAATGAAGAGGGTAACAAGCTCTGGAAATAAAAACTGTTCATGATAACCTAGAATGCTACAAAGAAACTTCTCCTCGGTACATTAGCTAAGAGCTAAGGCATTAAAGGGCAAAACTTAGATCAAGACATTTTTAACAAAGAGGCTTTCATCTATTGCATTACACTAGTATTAAGAAGTATACTAGTAGCTAAAAGTCACGGGCCTAGTAAACTCCTCTACCCTCCCCTACCCATGTGGCAGGGCAAGATTACTTATTGCCATCTCGAGTTTATTGAACTTATATATCTTAGTTTATCGTTCCATGTGTAGGGAAGACTGCCCTGGGGAGTATCGGGAACTCAGGGGATGAAGGGCGGTCCATTACAATTGGTATCAAAGCAGGTCCGCTTCGAGCGTTGCGTTGTTGGCTTACCTAAGACTAATGGCGGGCATTCCCGCGGAAATAATTTTGGGGACTGCCAAATCTGGGAGAAAGCCATGAGACGTGGCAAAGCGGTTGGCAAGCAAGCGGAATTAAGAATTGAAAGCTTTAGGATGACGTAAGTAGGGACATGAGTTAAGCAGTTTTGCATACTACACAAATGTTTGTTTTGTGGAGCTTGACAAGGCGTTGCAAAAGAAATTAAATGTAGGGTCATTCGTATTGAATGCTTTGACATGCGTGGTCACGCTGTGGCTAGAGGAGTCGTCCATCCAAGGAACCAATGTAGAGGTGCAGAGGATGAAAGTTGGTGTCGAATGCAACATCTACAGGTTAATACGGGAAGAGGTGCAAGGGGCACTGTGAACACCATCAAGGAAATGGTGCCGTAATTGTGGAGAATCTTTCATACCGACTGACGTAAAAGAGAAAGTAATACGAAAATTGCGTGAAAATGCGAGGCACACGTTCCACTACGAAAGTGTTAGCGGATTGAGTGGGGGAGTGAGTCATGGGCCTTGAGAACTCCCCTACTCATGTGGTATGACAAGATTGCTTATTGCGGGTTGAATGTCAAATTACCGAAAAGTGTACTAACTGTGTGCCATATGCAGGTATGATTGCAAGCTTCCCATCTCGAGTTTGTTGTGCTTATATTATACATCTTAGCTTGCCAACCAATGTGTGGGGAAGGTTGGCTTGTGGACCGTTGGGAACTCGGGGGCCGAATAGACGGTTCGTTACTTGAAGCACTGCTCTTGATGTGAGATTCTGTTTTATCAGATCTTTAGTCCTTTATTTAGCAACAGTTGTTCTACAAGCACATTACATTGCAATGCATTGGTGTCTTTTAGCTCATAGAAAGATATATCTTCATGTCTATTTAATTTCAAGACCAAATTCTGATTTGTGCTGAAATGGATTACAATATAAAACAAAAACTTAGCCAAATTAATAGTACACTTGACTTACCTTGAAAAGTTGGCGGCAGAGAACCCAGAGTTAGTTCTTCAAATTCAACAGATTCAATTTTATATTTAGAAATTTGCTCAGCAATAATAGGCTTCGCAATATTTTTTGCCGTCTTGCAAATTGCCTGTGCAGAAATGTTTTAAGCATTAGTATTTGATGCAGACAGGTGAGAAATGTAAGTCATAAATAAAGTTAAAAAAATAAAAAAGAAGCAACATACAAGACAAACATTACCTTGTCCAGGTAAGGCCACATAACCTCAAGGAACTGGTTAAGCCAGTCAATCTTCACTCCAGCAGATAAAGCAAGGTAATAAACATTAGATGGCAATAGAGAAGAAGAAAAGAATGCAATATAAGTGACTAAATAACAAAATACATACACGATCATAATCAGGATTTTTCACCCACGGGGGTATTTCAGGAAGCAATCGCTGCAAACTTTGAGAGTCTTGCTCAGCCAAAGGATGGATAACAGGATCCTGATCAAGTGAACAGTTAGAAAACCTTATACAAGATTTCTTTTATATACCAACTTATCAAGATTTGCTCTCTTCTTTACATGATTATTCCATTAATAAGCAACTAAGGGATTCCAAAACTAAGAAGATGAAAGATCAGGAAATTCATGTACTACATCTTTATTGCTTTCTAAGAGAGGCTCTTAAAAAAGAATGTTCTACAAGAAAAGAATTTCTAAGTGAAATAGTAAAACATTGTCAAAGACACTGATTAAACCCATCGTCTCAACTATACAAGAAGCATGGCTGAATATGATAGGCACAGTTTAGCATGTTGGGTAGGGCATTGTGCTTTTCTTGACAAAACGAGATGATTTTTTTGTATTCAATTTCCAGTTAGAAGACTCACCATATCTGTTTTCTTTAAAGAATCTGCAGACATGATAAGCCTGATGTTATTATTGAGGAGAGATGCTACATGTACAGATACTCACAAAGGCGGGGTGGGTGGGTAATTTTTATTTTTTTTTACCATTTTATTGCGCGGGGACCCACCCTCATGTGAGAGGGTGTAAGGCTTCTGTAATGTTTTTTTCTTCAATACAAATGGAAATTTCCATAATTGAGTAATGCCGCTCACAGATTGTATGATCCATCTTCATTTATAACTTTTCTCACTAATTAGAAAAACAATTCAAGAAATAAATGGAAAGCTCCTAGCCATTACTGCAGTGTGAAAAAGGCAACAACACAGCAAAGGCTATAAATAGTCATTTCACCATTCATCATCATTCGAGCTATTTCGACCAATAACATGTTGGACAAGGTAGATAGCTAGGCAGTTGTACTTCTTCAGAAACACTATATAAATGTCACAACCCCAAGTCAATCACCCTTCTCTTTTCTGTGGCTCCTCGGATGGATTTAAAAGAAATCTATATGACAGCAACCAATAACGAAGAATCACATGTACATAGAAATTGACAATGAAGGAGTTCCACTTCATTTCCCCTTTCCCCTTTCCCCCTTGTCTATTTGAAAATTCGCACAAAATTTGAATACAGTCCCAGCCATCCAGCGGGACATGATTCTTGTATTAGACCAATTTACTAACTTAATATAGGGTATTTTACTTTCTTATCCATTTTACGCATAATTAACCAAAAGCGGCATTCAACATAAGTCCAACAAATAGAAAATGAAATGAGTTCTACAGAAAACAGAAATATATGCATTATACATATGATTCATCATGCATATACATATTACTTATCTGAAAATCGCGTTCCTGTTTGTGTGAGGGACAGAAAGATTACCTTAACATCGCTGGGCTGGAAATAGATGAAAAGGTAGTAACCAATCACCAGCCCAGTTGAAATCCCAACTCCAAATCCACAGAAACCCAGTATAGTACTAAAAAAACCCATCTCCTAAAACCCCTTCGAAATTTACCGGATAAATTCAACCAACTACAACCCTTCACAGAAACACAAAAGTTCTCAACTCTCGACTGAATTCAATCAAAAATCTTCCTGAAAACCCCCAGTCAAACTCTAATCACCAGAGACCGACGTAGACCATGCCAAGTATATATAATTATAAAAGACTGTTTTCTTTGGATCAATCTTCAGAAATGGCGTTTTGTTCTTGAACCTCGTGCCTTTAATGTCATTTTAGTTGCACATCAGATTCGGGAAAGCGTACAAAGTGGACAATGTCCTTTTCACAGAAGCAGGTTATATTTTCATCTATCATTATCCATTTTGATTTTGGGCCCAGATTTTGGGCTCAAAATAAAGAACAAATTATAGGAAAAGAATACATGACCTTTAAGGGAAAAATTCATAGGTCACACTTTATTTTTCATAAAATTAAAAATCGGGCTCAAAAGTTTAAATTTACAAAATTCATGTTTTTCATTGAAATAATTAATTATATTTTACAATTAATTTATTAAATTAAATATTTACCTGTAATATAATATAATTGACTCCCCCACCCCACCCTGCCCCCATCTCCACTGCCACTTCCACCTCTCCGGTGACTACTCCGATAACCGGCAACTACTCCGACGATCGTTCTCCGGCCACACTTAATTGCGACGACTATTTTTCGACGACTATTTTCTGGTGACCGTT
>CAIGRF010248975.1:0-13193 GCA_903798235.1 Fraxinus ornus
AGTATTTCGAAATTTTAAAGTTTAAAAATGATAAAATAAAGTTTAGGGACATAATTGAAAATTTATTAAAACTGAAATTAAAAGGTTTAAGGACTGAAATTTAATTTTTCTAAAATAGGGACTTAATTGGAATTTATTGAAACTGAAAATAAGAATTTAAGGACAGAAATTAAACTTTTCTAAAATATGGACTTATTAACTCATAACTAAAACCTTAGGGACTGCAATAATAACTTTTAAAACTTGAGGCTAAAGGGTAATTTCTAAAAAAATAAAATAAATATATCACTATTTCTCTCGTTTAGAGAGGGACGGAGAGAAGGGAAGGGGCTCAGCCCTTTCCTCCAATTCCACCACCGGCCCGACGGTCGGTGGTGTCGCCGCCGTCGCATGGTGGCGCCGGTGCGTGTGGGGGCAAAAGGGGGTTATTGGTATATGGTCCGAGAGTCGACCGAGACTTGGAGGGTTCGATTCTTGGGTTTCTCTGGTGGAAATCAAGTCGGAGGAGGAGGTAAGTTATGGGTTATGCTATTTCTTGATTTTTTTGTGGTTGTTGGTGTTGTTTGTGGGGCGTGGGAGTTTCGGTTTGGTGTCGATTTTGGGTGAAGGCTGTAGCTCGTGTGTTTGAAACTGGTGGTGTGGGAATAGAGGGTTGCAGCTTAGGTGCTGGCTTCGAAAATGGGTGGTTGAAGTTGTGTGTTTGTGGTTTGTGTGTGTGCAGTAGCTTGGGTAGTAATGGTGGATTGGATTGCAGTGTCGAGTTGGTGATGGTGGATTGGAAGGAGGCTAGGATTTGCAGTGTAAATTTGGTGATGGTTTACAGCTTGTGAGTTTCCTATTGATGCTAGAAATGGATATTCTAGCATCAATAGTGAATTCACTGTAAATGGATTGAGGAACATCTTTGGAGAATTTCCTTACCAATTTTGGTTGCCTGCGTGAGTGTGAGAGGAGGGAGGAAATGAAGGTGATATTTGAACAATAATCATTAGGGCACAAAAACCTAGGAGCTTAAATGGGCCTGAAAGTTGGGCTATAAGGATTTCCTAATTGGGCCTAAGAGAATTGAGCTAAAATAATCACGATTTGGACTAATATAATTGGACTTTTAAATAATAAATAAAATTTAGTACTTGAAATTATTAAAATTTGGATTTAAACAAATAAAAAAGAAATTGATACTTTAGAATTATTCGAGATTGGACTCGACTTGAAATAAATTTAAATTTGTTTAAAACGTTCAGAAATGGATTCGATTTGAAATAAACTTAAATTCGTTTTACAACGGCTAGACGAACACGTTTTCGTTTTAACGTTTGAGTTTAAAATTTAGCGACACGTTTTTCGAGAAAATAATTTTATATTATTTAAAATTCTTGGTCGCTACACTTTTGATAGCTTAAATATGTATTTTTCAAGCCCGCCATTATTGGTCTTACCTATTCAAGGATGGCCAATGAAAGTGTACATACCGGCTGAGCAAGGATCAATAGCCGGAATGATCGCGTAGGAAGACCAATTTGGCGAAGAAATGACGATTTATTATTTGAGTAGACAGTTAAAAAAATGTGAATGTAATTATTCTGCTGTTGAAAAACTATGTTTAACTATATATTTCACATGTACGAAATGAAAGGCCTATTTACGGCCTGTAACTGTTTACTTAATTTCTAATGTTAACTTAATTAAATATATGTTTTCTCGCCCTATTTTGCACCAAAGGATAGGCCTTTGGACATTGGCCTTATCGGAATTTGAAATAAAACATGTATCCCAAAAGGTAGTGAAGAATCAAGCATTGGATAATTTTTTGGCCGATCACCCATGCTTGGACACGCCTAAAAAAGTTCAACCGGAAGTAGATGCATTCAAGTTGAAACCTTGGGTTTTATACTTTGATGGATCAAAAACTTCTGGAGGAGCGGGGATAGGAATAGTCTTAATAAATCCTCTAGGGGTTTATTACAAATTTGCATTCACTTTGGACATAATGTGTACCAATAATCGGGCTGAATACGAGGCCTTGATTGTAGGACTCGAGTTGTTTTTAGAATTAGGAGTAAAAAGCATAGTAATTAAGGGCGATTCCCAATTAGTAATTCACCTGTTAATTGGTGACTTAAATGCCAAAGTGAATATGTCATAAAATAGTATGAAATCGCCCAAGAGTTGTTAGAAGAGTTTGATCAAATAGAACTTCAATACGTTAACAGGTTGTATAACGATTTAGCAAATGAATTAGCCCAAATGGCTTCGGGTTACTCAAGGGTTCTAAATGTAGAATCCATTTGCGAGTATGGAGTAATCTTGCCTGCGGTACAAAGAAGGGCTAGAAAAATCAACGTTCATTGCATACAAGACAGGGATGCAGAAGATTGGAGAGAAGAAATAAAAAGTTTTGTGACAAAACCTAGCGAAAAGCGTGGTAAGAAAATGCTACACTCATTGAACTACACACTAATAGAAGAAGAGTTATTCAAAAAACGTCCAAACAGTGTGTTGCTAAAATGTGTAAGTTTGCAAGAGGCTAAAGTAATCATGGCTGAAGTGTATAAAGGAATATGTGGAGCCCATCAGGCTGGCCAAAGAATGAGGTGGTTAATTATTAGGAATGGATATTTTTGGCCTAAGATAGAGGAATCCTGTGTCCAGTATGCAAGAAGTTGCCTAGCATGCCAGAAGCATGACCCAATAAAAGAGCGCCAGCGAGGGAAATGACGCCTATCATTAAGCATTGGCCACTCAAAGGTTGGACAATATATTTGATATGGAAAATTTATCCCCCACCGTCCAAGCAACATAAATTTATAATAGTTGCAACGGATTACTTCACTAAATGGATGGAAGCAATACCTTTAAAAGAAATCTCCCAAAGGAGTATTATAGAGTTCATTTGTGATCATATTATGTATAGGTTTGGGATACCACAAACTTTGACGATGGATCACGGGACTTCTCTAAATGGAGATCAAGTGAAAGATTTCTTGGGTGAGTTTGGGGTTAAGCTAGTAAACTCCATACCTTATTACGCTCAATCCAATGAACAAGCAGAGTCTTCGAATAAAATCCTAAAAAACATTATAAGGAAGATGATAGATGAAAATGTCAGGAATTGGCATGAATGCTTAAACAAAGCTTTGTGGGCTTATAGGACATCTCCACGCTCAAGCACCAAAGTAACCTCTTTTTAGCTTACTTATGGACAAGAAGCGATGTTGCCTATGGAAATCAATGTGCAGTCAATCAGAGTAGGTCTGCAAAATAGCCTAAGTGATAGTGATTATGCAGAATCACTAGTCCAGAGTATGTTAGAATTGGACGAACTAAGACTGGACGCCCTAAATAGACTGCAAGTTCTGAAATAAAAAATGGCTAGATTTTATAACAAAAAAGTCATAGCCAAATCTTTTAGCCTGAACGATTTAGTATGGAAAACAATACTTCCTTTAGATAGTAAAGATCCCAAGTATGGCAAGTGATCACCCAATTGGGAAGGATCATATAGAGTGAAAAGTATATTGCCAAATGGGGCTTACCATTTAGAGAATTTAGATGGTACTAGGCATTTAAGGTTTATTAATGGTAAGTACGTGAAAAAGTATGTTCTGTCCATGTGGGAAAGCGAACAAATATAAGAACACGTCGTGTCAACAGAATGTAAGTAAATTGGACGATTACGTTCGAATAAACGAGAGAAAAATACGTTCGAAATAAAATCCTTTGTTCTTTGTTAGACAATCTCGAACTCAACAAGAATCGGTGTTCTTGTGGCATTCAAATATCCGAGCTAGGTTCATCAAGCGTGTGATCAAGAGGTCTTCATATCGTCGGTGATATTGTTGGTTACTTGGTTCACAATTCTTGGATCGAATCCAAAACCTCGATCTATTGGCTTTCTTGGGTTGGTTCTAATCTAGTTGTTGGGTTGCGTAACTACTATTGTTGCGTGGTTCTCATCAGTTGGTATCAGAGCAAGGCTCCAATAATCAAGGTTATATATTTTCTTATTTTTGAGTCTTGTTTTCTTGTTTTCTTAGTTCTTCACATTCTTCGAGTTAGTCCATATTTTCTTGAGTCTTAATCCAAAAAAAAAATTACAAAAAAAGAGTCAAAGTTGTTTTCCGGGTTATTTACAAGTCCAAATTCAATTCCATTTGTTTTGCTGGATTGTAATCACAATCCCGAGTTTTAAAAAAAAATCTTGTTATAACTGAGATACTTCTAGCAATCCATTTCAATTCGTGAGTAAAAAAAAAGGTGTCAAATTCCATTCAGGAACCACTTTCTTGAATTAAAATTTAGTTTCTTCACTTCTACTTGTTCAGTTCTTTTGTTGTCTTTTCATCCCATAAATCTCTTGAGTCACACATCACTCATAATCGGGTTTGAATTCTTCGAGGATAAGATTTGGTTGAGTTTGATTTTGACTTTGAAGCACTTGGGTGAAAGCATCAAGTGGTGAGAATTATAGAGGGAAAAAGCCATATTGAGTGAAACACAAGTGAAACAGGTGAGACATATAAATATTTTAGAATCAGGATGTCTGAATTACATAGGGATCGTTCACGAGGAATTCCTAATGCAAGGAGGCAAGGCAGGCAGGAGTGTAAGATGAATTTTGAGGATGAAATGGAAGCGGGTAGTGGAACAGATAAATATGCACTTGTGGATGTTGATTTGGGAAGAATAAGGGGTAGAGTGGATATGTATAGAAGAAGGGGTCAGGATCGTGACGAGGATGATGGAAACATAGGCAACATCAAAATGACAATTCCAACATTCAAGGGCAGAAGTGATCCAGAGGCGTATTTGGAGTGGGAAAAGAGGATTGAATTAATCTTAGATTTTCAGAGATAAAGAAGGTAAAAAATTGTCGTCCTTGAATTTACTAATTATGCCATTACTTGGTGGGATCAAATAGTTACTTTGAGGAGGAGGAATAGAGAACAACCTGTTAGTACTTAGGGGGAGTTGAAAAATATCACGAGGAAGAGATTTGTGCCTAGTCATTACTATAGGGAGATCGACCAAAGGTTGCAAGGTCTTTATCAAGGGTCTCGGAGTGTGGAAGACTATCACAAGGAGATGGAGATTTTGATGATTATGGCGAATGTTGTGGAAAATGAGGAGGCTACCATGGCTAGGTTTATGAATGGTTTGAATAGGGAAATAACTAATGTAGTGGAGTTACAAAATTATGTGGAGATGACAGAGTTACTACATGTGAGAAGGTAGAGAAACAAGTGAAGAGGAATGGGACAGCTAAGTATTCATAGAGTTCTTCGGGTTCCAATCCTTCATGGAAACCGAGGTAGGATGGCAAAGGTGATGGAGGCTGTTCAAAAGGGGAGAGCTAAGTTTTCAAAGGATAAAGAGGACAATACTACCAAGGTTCCAACCAAGGCGGGAGCCCAACCAACAAAGAATAGAGATATCCAGTGCTTTATGTGTTTGGGATCGGGGCACATAGCTTCTCAATGTCCAAACAAGAGGACAATGGTGATACGCAATGGAGAGGTGGTCAGTGAAGGTGAAAGAGATTATGATGATATGCCAGAATTGAATAAAATTACCGAAGAAGCAAAGACAGAGTATGTTGTGGGAAAGCTATTGGTCACAAGGCGAGCTCTTAGTGCTCAAATTAAGGCGGATGACTTGGAGCAGCATTGGGAGAACAAATTCCATACAAGGTGTCACGTCAACAATACGGTATGTAGTGTTATTATTGATGGGGGTAATTGCGCTAATATAGCTAGCACCACACTTGTAGAGAAGCTAGGACTTACAATGTTAAAACATCCAAAACCTTATAGATTGCAATGGTTGAATGATATTGGTGATATTAAGGTGAACATGAGGGTCTTGATTAGTTTTTCTATTGGGAGTTACCGAGATGATGTTATGTATGACGTAGTTCCTATGCAAGCAGGGCATATATTGTTGGGGAGACTATGACAATTTGATAGGAAGGTGATACATGATTGGTACAAAAATAGGTATAGTTTTAGGAAAGATGAGAAGGCAATTACTCTTGCACCATTGACACCACAACAAGTGTTTAAAGATCGAATGAAGTTAAAAGGTGAGGAGGAGAGGAGAGTGAAAAAAAAGGAACGTAAGAGAGAAAATTGTAAGGTGGCTAATGGAGAGGAAAAGAGAGTGGAGCCACATGAGGGGAAAACAATGAGGTTGAGAGAAAAGAACGAGAGATTGAGAGAAAGGAAAAAGATATTGAGAGAAAAGAAAGAGGGAAAGAGGGAAAAGAAAATGAGAGGAGACAAAAAACGAGGGGAAATTTCTTTACAAAAGGAAGCATGTTGAAAATAGCTATAGTTGATAGGCAACTAATGATTCTTTTGGTATACAAAGAATCACTCCTCAGTCATGAGGAGCCTAACATATCCCTCCCTAGTTTGGCTACTTCTTTGTTGCAGGAATTTCAAGATGTTTTCCCACAGGATGTGCCTAGTGGATTACCACCCATTCGAGGTATTGAACATCAAATTGATTTTGTGCCTGGAGCTGTTATTCCAAACCAACCAGCATATCGTAGTAATCCCAAAGAGACTAAGGAGCTGCAAAGACCAGTGGAGGAATTGTTGAGCAAGGGGTATGTGTGGGAAAGCATGAGTCCATGTGTCGTGACGGTGTTACTTGTGCCAAAGAAAGATGGAACCTGGAGGATGTGTGTGGATTGCAGAGCCATCAACAACATTACGATAAAGTATTGACATCCAATTCCTAGTTGAGATGACATGTTAGATGAACTACACGGTGCATGCATATTTTCTAAAGTTGATCTTAAAAGCGGGTATCATCAAATTAGGATGCGAGAAGGGAATGAATAGAAAACTGCTTTTAAAACCAAATATGGATTGTATGAATGGTTGGTCATGTCATTTGATCTTACTAATGCACCTAGCACTTTCATGTGTTTAATGAATCATGTTTTGCGTGCTTTCATAGGTAGATTCGTGGTAGTATACTTCGATGATATCTTGATTTATAGTAAGGATTTGGATGAGCATGTAGAACATTTGAAATATGTGCTTGTGGTTTTAAGAAAAGAACAACTTTACGTTAATTTCAAAAAGTGTTCATTTTGCATGGAAAAAATTGTCTTTCTTGGATATGTTGTTAGTGCTAAGGGAATAGAAGTTGATGAAGATAAAATCAAAGCTATTAAAGAATGGTCAACACCTAGTAGCATAACTGAGGTTAGGAGTTTTCATAGCTTGGCTAGTTTTTATAGGCGATTTGTTAAGAACTTTAGCACACTTGCCACACTACTCACAGAAATTGTTAAAAAGAGTGTAGTATTTAAATGGGGTGTAGAACAAGAACTTGCATTTAAGGCTATTAAAGAAAGGTTACATAAAGCACCTGTTTTAGCATTACCTAATTTTGATAAAGCTTTTGAAATTGAATGTGATGCGTCGAGAATAGGTATTGGTGCTATTTTGATGCAGGATGGAAGACCAATTGCATATTTCAGTGAGAAGTTAAGCGGAGCAGCACTTAACTATCCTACATATGACAAGGAGTTGTATGCACTTATTAGAGCTTTGGAGACTTGGCAACATTATCTATAGCCGAAAGAGTTCGCAATCCATTCCGACCATGAATCCTTGAAGCATCTGCGGGGTCAAGGGAAGCTAAACAGGAGACATGCATGCAGGATGGAATTCATTGAAACATTCCCATATGTTATTTAGTACAAACAAGGTAAAGAGAATGTAGTAGCAGACGCGTTGTCACGAAGGTATGTGCTTCTTACTTCTTTGAGTGCGAAATTGCTTGGATTTGAATATGTGAAGGATATCTATGCGAATGATGATGATTTTTCTGATATATATATAGTTCATGTAGTAAGGGGGCTGTTGATAAATTCTTTAGGCATGATGGCTATTTATTTCGAGAAAATAGATTGTGTGTTCTTAAAAGTTTTATGCGGGAGTTGTTGGTCTGAGAGTTACATAGTGGGGGTTTGATGGGTCATTTTGGGATCAAGAAGATTTTAGAGATGTTGGGAGAATATTTTTATTGGCTTAAGATGAAAAGTGATATGGAGAGGATTTGTAGTCAATGCATCACATGTAAACAGGCTAAGTTTAAGGTTTTACCCCAAGGACTTTATACACCTCTACCTGTGCCTAGTGAACCATGGGTTGATATCTTTATTGATTTTGTTTTGGGTTTACCTAGGACTAAGAAAGCACGGGATTCAATTTTTTTGGTTGTAGATAGATTTAGTAAAATGGCACACTTCATTCCTTGTCATAAGACTGATGATGCTACAAATATTGCAAATTTGTTCTTTAAGGAGATAGTACGTTTGCATGGAGTTCCTAAGAGTATTGTATGGGATGTTAAGTTCATTAGTCACTTTTGGAGAGTTTTATGGAATAAGCTAGGAAATAAATTGTTATTTTCTACTACTTGTCACCCACATATTGATGGACAGATCGAAGTAGTTAATAGGACTATGATTCAATTGCAACATACTGTAATTAATAAGAATTTGAAGAGTTGGGAAGAATGTTTACCTTTCATTGAGTTTGCATATAACAGGGCCGTACATTCTACTACTTTATTTTCTCCATTTGAAATTGTTTAAAGTTTTAACCCACTAATACCATTGGATTTGATTCCTTTGCCTGTTAATGAACGTGGTAGTTTAGATGGGAAAAAGAAGGCGGAACTGGTAAAGGCATTGTATGAGAATGTGAAGTTTCAAATTGAGCAAAAGAACAAGCACTATGCCACACAAGCCAACAAGGGGCGGAGAAGCGTTACATTTGAACCTGGTGATTGGGTTTGGTTACATTTGAGAAAAGAACGTTTCCCAGAACAATGGAAGTCCAAGTTGCAACCACGCGGAGATGGACCTTTTCAAGTCCTTGAACGGATCAATAACAATGCTTACAAACTAGATCCTCCTGGTGAGTATATGTTTCAGGTACTTTCAATGTGTCTGATCTCTCTTTGTTTGATGTAGGTACAGATTTGAGGATGAATCCTTTTCAAGATGGAGGGGATGATGTGATCCAGGATGCCGTTGCAACGGACACAAGCCCGAACACAAGCCCAAAGAAAGATCCATTGATTGTTGAAGCAGGACCGATGACTCGAGCGAGGGCAAGGCGAGTCAAAGAAGCGATGACATTGCTTGTTCAAGATACGATCGGCAATACTGATGAGAACTACGTAGCAATAGTAGTTAGCAACCCAACAACGAGATTAGAACCAACGCAAGAAAGCCAATAGAATCGAGGTTTTGGACTCGATCCAAGAATTGTGAACTAAGCAACCAACACAATCACCGACGATATGAAGACCTCTTGATCACATACTTGATGGACCTAGCCCGGATATTTGAACGCTACTAGAACATCGATTCTTGTTGAGTTCGAGATTGTCCAACGAAGAACAAAGGGTTTGAAAACAATAAGCCTCACAATTGATTCAATAATAATAATGGTTAATGTTTATAATGAATGAAGTAAAGTATTTATGCTAAACCCTAGAAACTACGTAAAAAATGGAATAAACTTGCCAAAATAGAAAAAAGTTCGTAATCTAATAGAATTCTAACAAAATAAGGAAATTCGCGAAAAAAAGGAAAATTTCGCCCAAATTTTGTTCATTGCGGCTGCAAGGAACAACAAAAAATCACTTCCATGTTTTCGGTATATGCCTTCATGGCCGCAAGGCTATTATGTCTATATGGCCGCATAGGCATAAATTCTAACCTCACTTTCTTTTGCCTCAATTCGCATGATCCATTGGACTTCCAACCTCGACCCCAACATGGAACTTGCTTTATTTTTCATGACGAATGCCATATTGCTGACCATAGCTTGAACAAGCAATGTCATCACCTCTTTAACTCGCCTTGCCCTCGCTCGAGTTATCGGTCCTACTTTAACAATCAATGGATCTTTCTTTGGGCTTGTGTTCGGGCTCGTGTCCGTTGCAACGGCAACCTGGATCACATTAAGAAGGATGGCCAGCTGAAGAAGAGTCAGGAGCAGAACCTGTCTTCGCCTGCTCCCAAAAAGTAAGCATATCTTAAATAGAACTTAAAATAGCATCAGTCTCTTGCAAAGAAAAGGCAAGTGTTCAACACTCTCACTACAGTGCACAAATTAAAAATGAAAAGTGAAGCAAAGGATACCACGTCGACAACTTGGGTAACTTGGGGCACATCATCAGGTACTTCAACCACTTGACGGGACTTTCCTTTATTTGAATTAGCAGCTTTTCCCACGACGGGCAAATTTACGGGGCTTTCTGCGAAAATCAAGCCATGATGAATCATAAGGACCAAAGAAAAGATGTTATATGCCGTGCTACTTTCTGGCTCAGTGCGTGGGGGGTTGACATTCTAGGGAAGTTGAGATCCTCCAACATGACTGGAGGCTAAAGTCCCTTCTCCAAACAACTTGGACAAAAAAACCTTGATAGAAGTTGGAGGAGTAGGATCAGGTGAAGGCAGGATTTTCAAAGGAGAAGCAGTACCTTTCTGAAAAGTCCGGAGAACATATCAGTTTACAAAGAGTCTTTATGTGTGAACATGCTTTACATGAAGGAGCAAAGTCAAATACCTTTCTTTTAGCTACGAGGGAAATATCATCACCATCATCATCTGGTAAAATTGGCAAGATAGAAGCTAGTCTTTTACGGCTGGAGGTATCCTTAGCAGTGTCGGTTGAAATAGAGGAAGAACCAGACGAGGCAGATTTGGTTGCAGAGCGTTTAACGCGAACATGGGAAGATATTGGGGAAGAAATATGATTTTTGGAAGATGGAGATATGGCCAGAACATGAGGAGTAGGGGAGTTTTCGGGATTTTCCAACAAGTGGAAGGCACGGTTGACATCAGTCGCGAATAGTCTGCGCTCCACAGCCGACCAGAGTCGAGCAAATAGAGGATGGGTAGCAGAAGTAGGATTAAAAAGAGCCATGGAAAAACCTTGGATCAAGATAGCATTACGAGTATCAATAGCCTCTGCCTCCGCTTTAGTAATAATGTGAAAACGATATGTCAAGCTCTTAGAAAAATATAAAGGAACATGCCAGGTTTGGCCAAAGCCAAATTGGTGAGCAAAAAAGTGAGGAGCATATATTTCAACCCCAGCCTTGGCATTAGTGTCGATCAACTATTAGTAGGAGATGCACTATTCCTTAATTGGGATTGGAGAGAAGTCATGTCTCTATAAAAGGCAGCTGAGAGTAACGAACAGAGGTTCAGAGATTTACCACGTGCTAGCTCGTGTGCTATGGGTAAGTAAGACATGGAGGGCTTCATGCTGGGCACACACAAGACATATTTACATAGCCATACTTGAAGAAAGGCTACACGCTCAGCATGAGTGGGTTCGGTGGCAGTATTCTTATAAATTTCTTGCATGGCCGAATAAGAGTCAGTGAGTTTTTTGTCAAAATTCGGGGTAGCACCAGTGACCATGATATTAGGGAAAATGGTGTCGCCTAGGGGTGGAAGGTTAACCAAAGCGCTAACATCTCTTAAAGTAATGGACATTGGGCCAAGAAAGAAAATGAAAGTATTATATTTGGAAGATCAGAAACTCAGGGCGATTGGAAAAAGCACAGAGTCAAAAGTTGGAGGGTGAAGCGCGATTTCTAACAAGTCAGAAATTTTAGCGTGATAAAAAATTGCTTTAGTGGGGCCATCCTTCATCATATGTACATGCCAAAATTGAAAAGTGGCATCAGATTTAGGTCAAGTACGAATGCCTCTTTCCCAGATTTGCTTTAATGGAAAATGATTCAGGAAAGGGGGATCCTGAGTACAGGAAAACAACTGGCCCATCGCGGCTTGCCCCACAGAATCAGCGTTATTGAATGATGGGCCCAGATAAAATTCATTAAGATCAGGATTTGCTGACGACAGGAAAGTTGGAGATACGTAGGATTTGGTGAGAAGTTCTTGATAATTTTCGAAACTAAAAGAGCTCTCTGATGTCTCCATGGGATGTTAGAATACAAGTGCTTGAGTGAAGAAGAGAGAAGATGAACAGTAACCCCACGAAGATGCGGCAATGCAAAATGCGGATGTAATGGCTCGGAGAAATAGTGTATCCCTGATTTATGAGAATGGTGTTATGTCACACTTGTTGGAATGCATAAGGACACCGCCAATAATTGTGACTAAGATTCTTCCCTTTTCTTAGGAGTCTAAGTATTATGGGGAGGTACAAAGAATGAATATGACATAAGATTAATGAATCGACATTAATTTTGCCATATTAGGGGGTAATTGTTGATGCACAAAATATGGTCCAATTTAATGGCTCGAGAAGTGAAGCCTTGAATAGGAAATTTAAAGGATGGGCCTAAGGGACAAGGGATGGGCCTAAGGGAATCCAGTTAAAAGGGCTGAGGTTGAGTCGTGCAATGAAGGCCCATCATCGCCAAGGCTGTAAGACGTCCAAGCTCTGACCGAGCGCAGTGTTTTATTAATGCTCAGGGCGACATCGTTATCTCCAAAACGCTTAGAATTTAGACACGACACTATTTCCAGCAACGGTTATCAAAAGCAATTAAAAGGCAATCTCATCATGCCCCACGACCTAGGAAGCCCCTGCTATTAGCAGTTCAATTTTGGAGTTAATGACGACAGTTAGAAATGGAAGTTCCATAACAAAATCAGTCATGATGAAGGACGTGGGTAGTTACAGGACGACGAGCAGTTTCCAACAATTCTACAACAACCGTTTGAGGAGTATAAAAAGAAGAAAAGGCATAGAAGAAAAGGACCCCGAATCAAACACTCTCGAACAGAGAATATGTAATTTTCATTTCCTTTACTTTTATCACATTTAAATTTCAATTGTTCTGTGTGCTTGCACCCCTTGGAGGCATTTCACTTCTTGTCGATTGTAAATCTTCATCAATAAAGCACTTATTTTTGGGACTTTGTCTCAAGAGGTCTGTTCTTTACACAATCATTTGAACCATCTCTTAATTATTAGCGGGGTCCGACTTTCCGCGCGAAACAATTTGGCACGCCCAGTGGGACAGTTTGGTGTTTGAAGATACAAAAAGTGAAAGCAATATGTCTCATAAAAATTCTGATAAAGAGCCAACAAGCCAGGGACTAGTCTAGTCTATGATTGAATGATATGAGGAGCAGCAGAACACTCCAGGAACAGATGGACAGAGTCAAA
>CAIGRF010249027.1:0-13341 GCA_903798235.1 Fraxinus ornus
ATCCCAAAAAACCTAATTAACTAATCTAGGGAAATTTTTTATCAACCATCAATGAAAACTAGGCAATCACTAATAATTTTGGCCATATAATACTTAGAAAGTTAAATTATCATACTAAAAAAATTAAATGAGCAAGTTAAACAAGCATAAAGTTTCGGAGTATTACAACAAAGCCTTTCCAGATTTGGGTTTTGAAAGGAGGAGGGCTTGTCTTATGAGCTTTCTCAACCCCTAGAATGCATGTCCTAGGAGGTTTTTCAGCCCCTGGGATGCCTCTTAAAGAATTGAAGGCAATTGTCGGTGGCCTTCGAGATGAAATAGCCTAAAGTCGCCATACGCTCGATCAAGCTTTGCACCTCCTTTGGTTTTTTAGGATACCTCATCTCCACCAAAGCTTGGATTTCTTCTGGATTCCCCTCTATGCCCCCTTTGGTTAACTATGTATTCCAAGAATTTGTCGTAGGCAACACCGAACACACACTTGACGGGGTTCAACCTCATTCTGTACCTTCGTAGAATTTGGAAAGTTTCATCCAGATAGCTTACATGGTCAACCACTTTTGAGCTTTAAATGAGCTTGTCATCCTCGTAGACCTCCATTATTTTGCCAATGGGGTTGGTAAACATTTTGTCAAAAAGTCTCTAGCAAGTGTCACGGGTATTTTTTAGCCCAAAGGTCATCATCTTGTAACAATAAAGACCTTTATCAGTGATGAAATATGTGTTTTTCTCGCTTGTCGTGTGCATGGGGATTCAATTTTAACTTGAGTAGGCGTCCATTAAGAGCAAAAGTATGTGCCCAGCAGTGGAGTTTACAAGTTTGTCTATCCTTGGAAGGGGAAAACTATCATTTGGACAAGATGCACACCCTCCATTTACCATTGTTTTCCTTTACCAAGACAGGGTTTGAGACCTACTTCGGGTAAGTGGCCTCCCTGACGAAGCCTTTGTTTATCAACTTTTACACTTCCTCCTTCAGGGCCTCATATTTTTTTGGGTTGAAGGCTCTTCTCTTCTGTCTTTGTGGGGCAACCTTGGGATCAATTTTCAGGTAGTGACAACTGACTTTGGATTCAATGCTTTCCATGTCATCGTGCCTCCATGCAAAGACATCAAGATTTCTACACAAAAATCCTTGAGTCTCTCTTTTGTCTCTGATGGCAAGCCTTTTCCAACGTACAATGCTTTGGTGGGGGCTTGAGAATCCATCAGGAAGATTTCTAGCTCTTCCATGAGTGCTGCTCGAGACTAAAATTCAATAACACAGAGGTCCAATTTGTGAAACATGACCACATGCTTGAGGGCATTCATCATCTCGACATCTTCTTGATCGAAATTTTAGCCTCCTGGGGCGTCTACCATATCAACATCCATTATCACCGTGTTTACATCCCTAGGTTTGACTTTCCTTATCGAGTTCAAGTAGCATTTCATGCTCATTTTTTTTCATCCCTAACTATGGCAATCCCATGTTTAGTAGGGAACTTCATGCATAGGTGATGAATGGATGTGATGACACATAAATCCTTTAAGGAAGGTCTAACTAGCACCCCATGGTAGGCTGAAGGTTATCCACTACCAAAAATTTCATGAAGTTCAAAGTTATCTAGGGTGGCTCTCCATTTTCACAGCAAGGGTTTTTTTTTCTCTTGGGATGATTCTATCATGGGTGAGACGTACAAAGGGGTTGTGATGGGGGTTAATTCCTGATCAACGATCATCTTGTTAAAAGTGACTCTAAAAAGAACGTTGATTATCATTATCAACCAGGATCATCTTCAACCAATAAACGGGCCACAATGACCCTCACCACGAGGGCAATATAATAAGGAAAGTGTGCACCCTCGACATTTTCTTGAGTAAAGGAAATAGGTGGTAATTGCGTTCAAGAACTACTATCCACTATGTAGCTAGTCATTGGAGGATCCTTTTCGTTGTTGTTCTCGAGCTCACAAGATCTTTGGGGTTTATCTGAATTTTCCTTTGCCTGATATCTTGGAGGAAGATGAGATGGTCTTGCCTAATTCCTGACCATTTCCTTTCTCATGTGGCTCCTATTTCTAGGCGAGGTAGCACCTAAGGCATGTCCTTGCCTTTCTTTCGATGGCTGGGTTGCATGGGGTGGTGGTTGAGGCCCGTTCCTAGGTGTGAGAGGTGGCTAGGATAGTTTGTGTCATGTTCCTGTGTGGCCGATTCTGTCAAACACACTAACAGACCTTGTCGGCATATGTTCTGGCTCGTGTTCGGGAGAAAATTATTCTCCATGTCAACATGGGCTCTGGTGGGTCGAATAGAAGCATAGTTCAAGAAAATATCAACCTTAGCTTCTCTTTCAAGGGGCTAACTTTCCTAGCCTGCTTGGGAGGTGGGCTCCTCTAACTTTGGACATCATCCTCACGCACATAGCATCATTGCGTTGCAAAAAGAGGGATTGGAAGTCCTCATTGGAATTACATCTACATGAGGAGTTCTTGTATGACCATATTTTAGTGGGTGATATTCCACATGTTGGCAACCCACTGGAGCAGCTGCTCGTTAAGCCTCTTCATCATGGTTTTCTCTTACCCTACTAGGAGAAATATTACGATCTTAACTTATTTCTTTAGCTAAACTGTCAATTATTTTTTAACTTTTGGGCATTCTGTCTTTCTTTTTTTAAGAACTAATCCTTTTCTAAGGTGATGCCCAACTATACTTCGGTAAACCTTTTCTACAATAATGTTTGCAGTTATAGTGACGTTTGTCATAGACGGTGCCCAATATGTTGACCTTGTTTCTCGCATTGTATATGTAGACAACAGAAACTGGGTCCACTCGTTCTCTCAAACTAATTCCAAAAGTCCAATTAACCTATGCGACAAGATTAACCTTCCTACTCATTACAAAAGTCCAATTAATCTTTCTAAAATGATTTCATAAATTCAAGATCTTCAAACGTTGATAGTCAACAACCTTAGTTGAGCTCGAATTCTACTTTGTTGAATCTCGCCACTTTTGCAAAGAACCTTTCTTTAGACCTCGAATTTGTCTTTAGCAAAGGGACTTCAGAAGGGGCAGCCTCATGAATTGCTTTAGTAAGAGTGGGTTTCGGTAGGTCGAATTTGTCTGGTCTTTGGTAGATCCTACTCCTTGTGGGATGCCACGTGGCTTCGGCGGAAGGTACTTCGGTAGGTCAATTGAGCTACGTGGGAGCTTAGTTGGTGAAGCATAACAGGATTCTTTATACATCACCACAAAATGCAACATTTAAGGTCCTTCTATATAACAATTAGTGATTGTAATATCACGAAATCAAGACATTTAATAGCTAATCCATAGTTCACCAAGGAAATATAACACCTTTAGAGCCACTGTAATAAAGCTACAAAAGGCATCGAAAAGATCTCTCTGCTTAGTGTATAGGCAGAATGCAAACACATAAATTACTTTCACTCCCCATATAGGTATGTTATGAAACCATTAATTCTAGTGCTCGTGAATTTTACTAGCAAAAATTCAAACTTACCAAAGTTTCAAGTGAGTTTCTATTAGTATCTCCTACAAAGAGATAAAAGAACACTCTTAAATGTTACTTATTATTTTTATTGTAATTAAAAGTGGAAAAGTTTCTACAAGTCATGAGACAGATAACTAATCTGAATATCCCGAGCAAAAGTTTACATCAATTGCTCACAATGTGCCTTATTTGGAAGGAAAACCAATTCAAAGTAACAAGTTGAACATATTTTAATATCTCGGATTTTTGGTATGAAAAAACGAAACCTTGATTTCTATTCTTAACAAAGTTTAGGTCACTTGAAATAAAACTTCTTCACCATAATCAAGCTAATAAACTTGGAGCATAAAAAATTCTAATATGAGACTAACTATCCCTTCAATGTTCAGAGGGTTTAGAACCATGATATGCCAAGAGAACTTTTAATAAAGGATAATCAATGGCAGGTTCATTGATTCAATTACAATAAAAAGCCATTTGCATTTCTATAATGCAATAAAACTGAATAAAAATACCATTAGCAGTGAAAACAAATTCATTAAATGCTTGGAGAGAACCCAAAAATGATAAACATAAAACAAAAGTACCTACAACTTTCAGCAGCAAGATTGAAGCAGGAGGACTCATTAACATAAAAGTGAAACTCGGATCTTGAAAAGAGTTACAAACGCTGAGACTATCTACCCAAAACAATATATTTATTAAATTAATACCCTTCACTTCAAACCGAACTAATTCATCTATGTTGGTCCTAGACTTTACTTAAACTTTGTAACTCAACGTTTTAAAATGAAAAACACGAACAAAATAACAAGAAAAGTAAAAGGATCACAGAGAATTTTTGGCTAAAGGTCATGAAGGTTCAGCTATCGCTTCTAACGCTTAGCCCCCGTTGAGCATCTGTTATGATTAAGATTGAATCCACTAGCACCGCCCTAAATATAGGCAAAATTTTGATTATAAGAACACCAAGCTCTCAGAACTCTTGCACTTACAGAATCCTCTCAAAATCAGTATCAACTCATACAAGAGAAATACGAATGTTTTCTTGCTCATAATAATACTAAGTACTTAAAGAGAGAATCACTAACAAGAACACACAGAGAAGACGAATGAACGAGAGAGAAGCTGCTAGGGTTTCAGAATAAAACCCGAAAGTGACAAGCCTCATATTTATATGAACATAGCCAATTGTATCATCCAATGGTACAAGATCAGCCACATGTCATTAATCCAACAAAAGCGCTTTTTCAATTTACAAGGTGTGTTTACCATAATTCTGGATCCTTCAACTTATTGGGCCATTAGTTTTGGCCACAATGATAATAGAACTGGTAGCACATAGTTCATATATTTGGGCTTTACAAAATTCAGCAACCCAATTTCTACAATCTCTACCATTGCTGCATTTGTGGTTGTACTTTAGTGGATTCAAACTTAATCATCTCAACTTCATGCACTTTTATTACCTATTCACAATGAAAGAAAAATTAGCAAACTTCAAGATTTAAAAGTCTTAAAGAATCTGAGAACTTACTAAGTGGTATTACCTTTGTACCCACATGAGCACGATTTACCTTAGTGGGAATTTTGATCAACATAATATCACCCCCATCAATTACATCTCTAATAAAGTGAAACTTAACATATATATATGCTTAGATTTATCATGAAAAATTGGGTTTTTACTTGAGAAAATGACACTTTGATTGTCTGAACATAGCTTCACTTGATTTTCTGTAAATCCTAATTCATTTAGTAAGCCTTTCAACCATAGGCCTTCTTTTACTGTCTCAGTGGCAACCATATATTTAGCTTCACTAGAGGATAAAGCAACCAGTTTCTGAAGTTGAGATTTCCAGTTAATGCATGTATTATTTATCACATAAAAATATGCAATTATAAACTTTCTATTGTCTCAATTTCCGGCAAAATCAAAGTCAACATAGCCTTTCAATTTAAGGCCATCTTTATCAATTTTAAACATAAGTCCTAACTGACATGTACTTTTCAACTATTTAATCAAGTTTTTCATAGCTTCCCAATGGAGCTCACCAAGACTACTCATGAATCTACTTAACACACTTAAAGCATAAGTTATATAAGGTCTAGAGCACACCATTACATACATGACAAATCCAACAACTTTAGCATATGGCACATTCATCACTCTTTTAAATTCATCTTCAGTTTTAGATGATTGATCAATAGATAATTTCACACAACCAAACAAAGGCAAACTGAATTCTATCACTTTTTATTTCCATGCCTAAAACCATCCTAACAGGTCCTAAAGCCTTTATTTTAAACTCATATTTCAACTTTTCTTTTATAAAGTTGGGAGTAATAGAATTGTGACAAGTTAGTAATATGTCATCAACATATAAAAGAAGATACAAAAATTCAGATTCTCCATCATTTTTGAAATAAAAATAGAGATCATATTTAGATTTCTTGAACTTCAAGCCCTATAAAAAGAATCAAATATTTTATATCATTGCCTTTGACTTGTTTTAGGCCATACAAGGATTTATTTAGAAGGCACACTAAGTTCCCTTATTTCTTCACTTCAAATATCTTTAGCTAAGTCATATATGGTTATATCTAGAGAACAATATAAAAAGGAAGTTTTAACTCTAAATCAAATTAAGTTACAATGGCAAGCAATACTCTAATAGAGGTATATTTCACAACAAGTGAAAATATTTCAGTATAGTCTATTCATTCTCTTTATGTAAAACATTTTGCTACAAGTCTTGCCTTATATTTTTTGTCATTTGATTTTAGCTCAATCTCCTTAATCTTGTAAACCCATTTGCAGTCAATTAGTTTGCAGTCTTTAAGTTTTAACTAAATTCCAAGTTTCATTCATATGTAGGAATCCATTTCATCTTCTATAACTGCAATCCATTTGGATAATTCCTTACATGATACAACTTCTTCATAAGAAGTTGGATCTGTATCAGAGGGGATCAGATTCAAACTAAGCGAATACATAATTTGCATATTGAAATCTAGAATGATGTCTTATTTGTCTCTTCTCTCTATCCCTAGCAAGTTGCTAATCTTGTAGGTCATGTGCGAGATTCAAACCTTGATTATCATTCAGATTTTCATCATGTGCAATGATTTGTGGCTTTGTTTGAAGTGGCTCTACCTCAAACTAGGCCTAACCATCAATATCTTGTTCATCAAGGTTAATATCAGTAATAATGAAATCATTATTAGCTATCTTTTCTCCAGTTTTGTCACCAAGATATGGGAAATCATCTTTATTAAAAATCACTGACCTACTTATTATCACTTTATAACCTCTAATATCCCTTAACCACAGTCTATAACCTTTAACTCCTTCATCATATCCTAAGAAAACACACTTTAAGGATCTTAGGTCCAATTTGGAGTCACTATGGTGTGCATAAGTTGTACATCCAAAGGTTTTGAGATAGGAATATTCATAGTAGCAAATCTAAACTAATCAGCATGCATCTTGTTCTTTCAAGAATGATTCAATTCATTCTTTTAGTAATTCCATCTTGTTGAGGAGCATAGGTCATAGTTTCGATGTATGCCGCAATATTGATCAAATTCAGTATTGCAGAACTCAAGTACATTGATAATTCTTAAAGTCTGAATCTTCTTATCAGTTTGATTTTCAATTAATGTATTCCACTTTCTAAAGATTGTAAAATTATCAGATTTATATTTTAACAAAAAAATCCAAACTTTCCTTGAGTAATAGGCCACCCAACATTAGTCATGATTCTTTGTAAGAGGCAGCAATGGCTAAAGAGCCATTCTCAGGATTAGGCCCATTCTTTTGATCATTAACCTTTTTAAAATAGTCTTTAATAAAATGCCATGTTTTCCACAATAATAGCACTTTTTGTTCTTTGCTTTTCCTTTATTAGTCTTCTTGTCTTTCCCTTTGTTATTACCCAATTTCTTCTTAATAAGGTTCTTGTCCTTATTGTAATTGGATTAACTAAAATTACTTATACCTGGGGATGACAACAATTCCGTTCGGCCAAAACCATAACCGCACCATCAAAATTTTCGCCATACCATAACCGCACCATAACCACGTAAGTTGGTTCGGTTCGGTTAATAACCACGAAAATAAATTATTTTTTATAAGTCCAAACTCCAACTATCAAATTGAAAAAAAAAATTATGAAGAAAAGTCAATAAAAACAAAAACATAATACTAAGTCAATTTAGAAAACAATATCCCAACTTCCAAATGAAAAATTCGAATTTACCAAACAATATTGTCGACATAGGTCAAAACTCTTACTTGTATAGGTCAATCTTTATTCTTCCCCACAACTCTTACTAGCATAGGTTAAGAATCAAGACTCAAAGTTGATTCCTATATAGTAAATAAGAAATATAATTAGAGTAATAATACAACCATACTACTTAATCAAGAATGGTCTTAACTGAAAATTTAAACAAAAAAATGTACTTCTTCATTAATGTCCTCCTCACTAAACCTTGCACAAGCTCCGAAGTATGATGAAAGAGCACAATTTTCTACACACAAGAGACAAAAAAAATTAGCAATAAAAGAAAGTGCATCAATAACAAATATAAAACAATAAATCCTACCATGAATATCACTTTTCTAAAAGAAATATTAACTGCACACATATATATAGTATTTTCAATCACTTTTCTAAAAGAATTATTAACTGCACAAATTGAAAATACCTGCTTAAAGAAGTAAAACAAAAGTTTATTAGACACTATTACAAAAAATAAATTTCTATTCTGCATTTGTAGAAAATCAAAATTCTTTATTCTGACCCACTAAAAATGGATAAAGAAACCATCCTTTGTACCTACCAAATAGAGAAATGTAAATGAATTGAACTATAAAAATAAAAATTGCTTGACAAATATATGAAAATGAAAATAGAAATAAAAAATAATAATTATTCCCTGCTGGATTGATAAATTACCAAGCTCTTGCAAACAATATAACCCAAAATATATGTTGAATTCTGGGATTTCATCAATAACATCAGCAAAAAGCTACATTAATTCTGTAATCAAATTAATAATTCGACTCTCTATTTCTTATGAACTTAGAGAAACTGAAGAACGCATAAACTAACAAGCAAAATAGACTAAAAATCACATTTTTCGGGCCACGCATAATCAAGTATAATGTATATGGGTTTTGTTGAATTGTACAGGGAAGATGGTTTGAACCCAATAGACGTAGAATAACTCAGGGAGTGTGCTCACAAGACGGTAGACTTCGTAGTTGATTACTACAATTTGAAGCTCAGGTATGCAACAAAGCACCGGCAGATCTAATTTGGTTCATTTGTTGAGTGGACGAGTGTTTTGTAAGTTTGGTTTCCAATTTTCAATTTTAACGTGTAGGGTTAGAGTTAGGTTATTGAGTTAAGNTGAAGCTGAGGTATGCAACAAAGCACCGACAGATCTGATTTGGTTCATTTGTTGAGTGGACGAGTGTTTTGTAAGTTTGGTTTCCAATTTTCAATTTTAATGTGTAGGGCTAGAGTTAGGTTATTGAGTTAAGGGTTTATTAGTAATGTTAATTGGGTCAGATTTTAGGGAAGCCCAATTGTCAAAATTGCCCAATTAATTTTGGGAAAGAATAATGGAAAGCCTAATTGTCCAATTAATTTTTTTAACGGGTAATCGGTTCGGGGCGAGGCACCGTTGCTAAATACCATACCCATCCCACCCCGAACCGGGTCATTAAAATCAAAACCATAAACACCCCATTGCACCATCGGTTCGATTTTTTCACCCCACTTGGTTTGGTTAACCACGATTTTCGATTTTAATAGTTCGAATTGCCATCCCTACTCACACCCTTGACTTGAGGTTTTTGATTGGATGAAATATTCTCAACATGAAAGACCTCTTTATGTTTAGATTTCAATTCCAATTCTCTGTACAAAAGAGAGCTAAGGTTATATTTCATATTTGTAGCCGAAAATTGAGACCCATTTTGGCATAGGAAAAATCCGATATGGAAAAGTACTATATCTTCGAATTCGATATGTAAGATTTTTGTATTGTTTAGTAAATTTGTACCCCTTGAGTTGATTTCCAATGTACTTTGAATCACCTCAATCGGATATCGAAAGAGAAAGTTATGGTCAAAATATTGACTGCTGTGCGGAGACAAAATTCGCGTGCGAAGATAACTTTCCTTATTCGATTGAAATTCTTTTGAAAACCAATTTTAACGTGATTTTCAACCAGCTCCTAAAAATACTTAACAACATAATACATATTAGAGACCTCTCATATACATATTATACTTATTGACTCATATTGTATTATCACCAAATAAGGAAAATTCATAGTTTTTGTGAGAGAATTGAAGGGGACTTTCAAGAATTCAATAAAGTGAAGATTCAAACTTATTTTTCGAGTAAAGAAGAGAAGCTACAAGTAGAAATTCATCAAGAAACCATTCAAGATATTCAAGATTCATCTTCATCTTCTCATTTTATAAAAAATCCGGGTTATATCTTTCTACTTAAAAATGATTTCTTGTAATTTCAATATGTTAGACTAATTTTATACATCGCTAGAATGAGATTAACCCTTATTTTGATATTTTTAGTTTTTAATTAATTATTTTGACTTAATTTAGTTCGATTTGTAGATGTTTATTATCATTTTTCTTTTCAATTGCTTGATCATCAATCGAATTTTTAGTGGGTTTATTGTTATCGAGAGAGACAATAGGATTTAACCACAATATAATAAATATTTTAAGGTTCGATAGAGGATAAAAATATACCTCTATGCTAAATATGGGTTCAATAGGTATTCTAACACTTGTTAATGTATTTATCATTTGTATCTTTCATTGAGAGATAGAATGGTCAATATGAGAGGAATAGATTTGATCACTATAGAAAATCGCAAATTTTATTTTCTATTTGATTAAAGTTGCACTTAATCTTAACTCGATCAAACATATAGTTCCCATAGGTTCGACACTCCATTCATCACTTTTTTACTTGACCATGATCCCTCATATTGTAATCTGCATGGGAGAACAAGAATGACAGATTAGAGTTTCATTTTTCTTGTGGTAGTTAGAACATAATTATTGCAATTTTGTTGTAATGTGATTATGTAAAATTCAAACTCAAATAGTTTATTAATAGATGTTTAAGTTGGCTTGGCCAACTCATTAAACATAAGTCAATCCATTAATTAATTAATTTAAGTAATTGAAATTGGTCCATAATTAACTTAAACCAATTAATAAACAACCTAATTAATTTTTAATACCATGCTTCTAGTTCTTGCTTTTGTGTATGACCAACCAGGTTTTCGAACGTGAATTATTAATTTGATCTAATCAAATTAACACAAATCAAAACTCTCCTTTTAATTTACTATTAATTCACTTATATTAATTAATTCACATTCTTCGTTCCGATTGACACATAGCAGAGCAATACAACTTATGGAGAAATATTGCATGGTGTGACAAAATCAAACTTGTTCGTTTACCGTAGAACTATTATGAGATGTAGAGATATGTCAATCTCGATTTATCGATTATATCTTTTAGCCAACTCTTAAGTTAATAATCATTGAAACTTTTTTCGGTTTATGAACTCACATTGGCCAAGGATCTATCGACTTAAGCGGATGAAACATAGATCATAATCTCTTACTTTCTAAAATTAACAAATCTTCTATTCATCATTTACAATACTCATATAATTCTTGACATATTGACATATCCGAACAAATGTCATATTAGAAACTCTTGAAATATCAGTAACATCTAACATCACCAAAGTATTGTTGCCCTCATATAAAACTATGATAACCTTAAGTCGAAGGATCAATACCACTATTAAATGTTAGAGAGAAACCACTGACACTCAAATTGGTATTCATGTAGAATCTCTGTAGCAGGTCTCCAAATAACAAAACATTAACGCGTTCACTTAAATGTTACTACATTTTACTTTGTAAGATCAGCTACTTACTTTAAAAGTAAGAAATACCACACATGTTGGTCTATCCGTAATAACGATGTTATTGTGATTAACAAATTACCAAAACTTGAATATATGAAATTTATTAATTTAATTTATATTAAAATAATAATTCAATTAAAAAATAGATATATCATAAAAATATATCAATTATATTAAAAATATGTATATCCAAAATTAATTGGACTCATGGCATAGCACTTATAGGAAGAACCTCCTATAAAAGGACCCGGCTCGAATTGTATAATTAGTTGGCGTTAACATGCAGGGAACAAGCCGATTTTCAGTTGGAGTTTTCGAAAAAGATAACTCAATAAATTGGGAAAATCGTAATCAGTGTTTTGGGCATCTCGAAACTTATTTCGAGAACTACGTTATGAGAATATCGAATAGTGCAAACAAATATTAAAAATAATTAAAAATATGTTAAACGTGAATCTTAAAGAAAACGTCTAACGCATATTCTTTTTTAAAAAAATTCAATTATTTCATTAACATTTATTATTTTTGCGATACAAATTTCTAAATGTAATTTTCATTATTTTATTAGGAGATTTTATATGGAATATGACATCAAAAATTTTCGAAATTTTACATCAGAAAAAGTCATATCCTATGTAAATTTTCGGATACAAAATTACATGGGGTATGACTTTTTGGGACGTAAATTTGTTATTGTAAAATTTCTCCCGANAGGAGATTTTATATGGAATATGACATCAAAAATTTTCGAAATTTTACATCAGAAAAAGTCATATCCTATGTAAATTTTCGGATACAAAATTACATGGGGTATGACTTTTTGGGACGTAAATTTGTTATTGTAAAATTTCTCCCGACTTCTTTTCAAGTTCGATTGTGCTCCCCTAATTTTAAAGTTCTGTGACTACCCCTAGTTTTGGGGTCACGGTAAAGTTGGCAGGTTCAAAGGTTTTTTCTTCGTTTTTTATAATATATATTTATATATATAAACAACTTTCTAGACAGCTAAAATTGTATCCGTAGTAGGTTATTAAAAAAAGTTAGAAATAAAAAGAAATTTTTTTACATCAAAGCATAGTTCTATGACTGTTATACTATGATGCTAATTATAAGTAGTTCTTACGTAAACATTTTTTTTCTAACCTGACTAAATAACTATTTATATTCTTGCAAGTTGTCTAGATCTCAATATCAAAAAATAATTTCCAAATTCACTGTACACGTCATGTTAACCACATTCATATCTCCATATTCTACACTAAATATGTTAAAGTTATTCAAATAATATATTAACATAATATGAATTTAATATTAAGAAATACTTTAAGTATACTTGTTTTCATAAGTCAACGTGAAGGCATTAGTTAATTGCAATTTATATCATTTTAATTTACAGGTTTAACGTCACTGGGTGATATGTTTTATAAATAACGAAGATAAAATATAATATATATTAAGTAGGGGCTATGTCTAACCTGAAGTTAAAAGTG
This sequence comes from Fraxinus ornus, assembly GCA_903798235.1. Classification (NCBI taxonomy): domain Eukaryota; kingdom Viridiplantae; phylum Streptophyta; class Magnoliopsida; order Lamiales; family Oleaceae; genus Fraxinus; species Fraxinus ornus. Next base: position 12,987 of record CAIGRF010249027.1, read on the forward strand.
AAATAAAAACAAACTTATCCGTGAGGAATTGTTAGATATATATCAAATTTATTATTTGAAGGAAATAGTTAAATTGTAAGTGTTATGCCCTAGGTCCAATCAACGTTGGACATAAGCACTTTTAATGTATATATAACCGATGCATATTTATGGCAAGATCTATTATTTAATTAAATTAATATTCTAATCAATTAAGTAATAGAATCCGTAGATTTAAGTTTTGATGATTTGTTAATCACAAGGAGTTGTGATTGTGAGATACAAATCACATATGACTGAATCTTAAATCGTCCGTGGTCGTATGTAATAACGAGATACGGATATCGTTATTACGGATAGACCATCACGTGTGGCA
>CAIGRF010249082.1:0-11137 GCA_903798235.1 Fraxinus ornus
AGGGACCTTGGTTATCTTGAAACTCGTAAACCTCCTTTGCAAGTCCCGAACCTTCATCAAGTAGGATGCCATCTTTCCATCCCTTGCCTCAAATTCTCCTGTCACCCGTCCGACGATCAACTGGGAGTCACTGTAAATTTTTACTGATGTTATCCCAAGTCTGACTGCCAAGTTCAAACCCATGATGACTGCTTTATATTCAGCATCATTTTTTGTTGTAGGGAACTCAAAATGTAATGAATACGCCAACTCCTATAACTCTGGTCCTATCATAATGATGCCGCCCCAGACCCCTCCCCATGCGAGGATCCATCTATAAAGATTTTCCAAACTGCTTCTATTTTTTGTGGGTAGTCAGGTGGAATTGTTAACTCTGCAATAAAATCTACCAACACCTAGGCTTTGATAGTCGTTCTTGGCTTAAAGTCAATGTCGAACTCACTCAGCTCAATCGCCCACTTTAACATCCTTCTCAATGTCTCAGGCCGGTGCAAGATTTGCTTGACAGGCTGATCGGTCATGACATGTAAAGTATGGGACTGAAAGTATGGCCTTAACGTTCTGATTGCTACAATCAATGCGAATATCAACTGCTCTGCAAGGGTCTATCGAGTTTCCACTCCCCTCAACACCTGGCCGACGTAATAGACTGGCTTCTGCATCTTTGGGAACTCTTTCACCAATACTGCACTAATCACGTATTTTGACACTGCTAAGTATAAGCTCAACACATCCCTTAGGCATGGCCTAATTAGGACAAGCGACTGCTGTAACAATCGCTTCAGAGATTCCAGCGACTCCTCACACTCTTTGGTCCATTCAAAATTGGTAGAGCCCCCAATCGTCTTGAAGAAGTGATAACATTTATCCGTAGCTCGGCTCATGAAGCGATTCAGTGCCGCTAACCGTCCCGTCAACCTCTGGATGTTCTTCCTACTTTCAGGGCTCTTCATCTCCCTCGAATTTTATCCGGATTCGCTTCGATGCCCCTCTGGGTGATCATAAAACCCAAAAACTTGCTACCTGTTGTTCCAAAAACACACTTCTCTGGATTAAACTTCAGCCTGTTTTGTCGAGCAGTGTCGAACACTTTTTGCAATTCATTAACATGGTTACTCGCCTTCACACTTTTCATGACCATGTCCTCTACATATGCCTCTATGACACCTCCAAGAAGTTCATTGAATACTTTATTCACCATTCTCTGATAAGTTGTCCCGGCGTTTTTTAGACCGAACGACATGGTCGTATAACAATACGTCCCTGCATCAACTATGAAAGAGGTTTTCTCCTGACCGGCTCTGCCATGGAGATCTGATGATACCATAGAATGCATCCAGAAAACTTAGTCGTTTGTGACCCAATGTGGCATCCACCAGATGATTTATTCTGGGTAGAGGGTACGAATCTTTTGGACACGCCTTGTTGAGTTCGGTATAGTCCACACACATACGCCATTTTCCATTCGATTTTTTCACCAGGACGATATTTGCTAACCACTCAGGATACTGTACTTCCCTGATGAAACCTGCCTGTAGTAGCTAATCGACCTCGACCTTTGCTACCGCTTACCTCTCCAGGGCAAGATTTCTTTTCTTTTGCTTTATTGGTTTAGCACCTGGTAAGACACCCAGGCGATGTTGTGCGACAGACAGGTCAACCCCTGGTATGTCACTCGGACTCCACGCAAAAACATCTAAATTAATTTTCAGACATTTCACCAACTCCTCTTTCTCGGCCTGCTCTAATCCTCCCCATGCTGAATTCATGTCCTCCTTCCACCATAATATTTTTTCGTAGCGTCGAGAGGTTCGATTTGGGGGCTCGAGGTCTAGCATCATCACTGGTGGGGATACATTCGTCCGTATGTTGTCCACATAACACTTCCTCGATGACTGTTGGTTGCCCCTCACACATCCCACACCTCGACTGGTTGGGAATTTCATGGTAAATAGAGGGAATGGCCCCTGCAGCATTCAACAAAGGTCGATCGTAGATCGCGTTATATGCCATGGGGGTTTTAACGACCAAAAAATTTGCTAGGATGACTACACTCACTGGGTAGATGCCCAACGTTACTGGTAGCTCTACTACTCCTTCTGGTATTACAGTAGCCCCTCCAAACCCTATAAGGGGGTTGACACAGCCTTCAACCTTTCTGCTGAAATTTTCAAACCTTGAAATGCTTCCTAAGTTAGAACGTTCGATGTTCTCCCGCCGTCAACCAATACCCTTTTTACATCATAATCTGCTATGTCGCCAATTACTAATGCATCATCGTGAGGGGCTGCCAGACCTATCAGGTCCTCTTCATCAAATGTGATACTCTGATCAAACCTTGTCCTTTTCTGAATAGAACAGACATCATCTGTCTGTGCATAACTTTTTCGAGCGAAGTTTGAGTCTCCACCCGTTGCAACTCCTCCAACAATTACATTTATAACACCGGTTCTAGGCGGAGGTCAATCATCAACTTTCTGCTTGCCTCAATCATTCTTCGCATACTTAGTCAAAAACCCCGTTTCACGAGACGCTCGACCTCCTCCTTCAAATGTATACACTCTTCAGTTTCATGCCCATGGTTTTTATGGAAGTGGCAATACTTGCTATTGTCCCGTTTGCTGCTGATGCTACCATAGGTCTCAACCATTCAAGCTCCTTCATGTCTCAAATTTCCATCAATATCTTGTCCCGCGGAATATTCAAAGGAGTGAAGACTTTGACCTCCTCCCGTCTCTGCCGACCATCCGGTCTTGAGGGTACCACCTACTCAGACGCTCATTCCTCTGCATGTCCTTGTCAACGGGTTTTCATACATCGCCTACCTTTCGCTTGTTGTTCCCCGTCTCCTATCCTTCTCTAAGATTTTTCGTGACCTTTTCTGCTTCTTCCGCGTCAACATACTTGTCACCCTTCTTCAGCAAGTCATGCATTGACTCCGGGGGATTTTTGGAAAGTGACATCTTAAAGGCCCGATTCTGCGTCCCGTTCATTAATGCTGTCACTACTGCTGACATCTGAAGGTCCTTTATACCAAGTGTTACCCTGCTGAATCTAGCCAAATACTCTTGTAAAAACTCATCCTTTTCTTGTACCACCTGCATCAGTCCTATAGCTGTTTTTCTTTTCCTCTTGCAGCTCATAAAGTATGTCACGAAATTCTTGGACAATTCGTCATAGGTCTTAATAGACCTTGGTGCCAGTGTGGCCACCCAGTCTCTAGCTTCCCTCCTCAGCGACGCGGGGAATGATCTACACATCACTACGTCTGGGGCTACGTAGAGCCTCATTAACTCAACGAAGGTCCGTAAGTGGTCCAGCGGGTCTGTGACTCCATCGTATGCTTCTATCATTGGCTATTTAAAGCTTTTCGATAAATGTACGGTCATGATCTCAGGGGCGAAAGGATCTTCCTCCAGGACTATCTGCCTGCGACTGTCTTTTCTCTTGGTCAATGCATCGTCTATCTTCTGAGTCATCATCTCCTTTATTTTCTTTTTCAAGTCTGTCACGAGTCGGAGAATCCGCGGAAACACGAAACCTGAAGCCCCCATGTCTCATGTTGTTGGCTGAGTAGTAGGTGGGATAACTGTTTGAGCCACATGGGGGTAGTTGCTCATGTGCGGTCTCCGACGAACTCTGCGGGAGGGCTGAGATTTTCGGCGTCTGACCTTACAAAAGGGTCATCATGGCTGCCAATTGTGTCTCAAAGGCATTAAATTGGCTCTGCGTTACGTATTGCAAAGGTGGGGACAGATCTTGACCCCTTGCGACAGACTCCGACTTTGTCTCCGTTGTATTCTTGACCATGCTTGTTTCACTCCTTGTCCATCTCCTTGACATAGCTTTTCTGTTCAGTGGAAATTTCCTATAGACGGAGCCAATGAAATAGTTGCGAGTTAACTTTGTGTAATACGGTGCTCCGGTTACTCCAATCAACGGTTGCTACCTGCAAAAAGAGGTTGGGGCTTTCTCCCCCGTTGTACCTCCGGCGTGAGAATCAGTTACTGGTTTTAGAGAAATAAGGGGTAAAATATAATGTCAATTCACGTAGTTCGAGTTTCAAGAAGAAGTAAACATTTCCCACCTTGGAGGTATTTATAAGTACATGTGGCTACGCGTGCGTTTGGCGGTTGCTGGTGCCACGTGTCCCACATAAGCCTACCCACTTCCTCCACGTTTGGGATAGAACGACTCACACTCCTCAAGTGATTGGTTTTTTCCACGTTCGCTGTTAGATAGTTTTTATTTTGACACACCGTCATTTGTACGGTTAAGCATGGTGTTGACCCCATGCGGTAGACATGGGGGTCTACGGCTCCATGCGATGAGTATGGGGGTCGTAGCATGACCTCGTGGTGGAGGCGGTCTCAGGAGGTCGACGAATCCCCGGGGTCAACGGTCCGGTGGGGGTAGACAACTCTATACTAGTAGGCGGGCCGAGTGAATATAGAGGGTTTCATAGGGGTCGACGGTAGACATGTAGTGTACTATTGAGAGTGTTGACCTCATTTGTCTGCGTGGTTAAATGACAAGGCCATGTTAGGCCATATTATATCAATTATTATTATTATTATACGCAAAAAAATATTTTGAGTAAAACAGAAATTGGAGAATAATATTTTTCTTCAGAGATATTGACAATATTTGAAGATAACGGAAGAAAAAACAATATTTTCTAAACGATTTTTTTTTAAAAAGGTCATATTGGTNATTCACGTAGTTCGAGTGACAAGAAGAAGTAAACATTTCCCCCCTTGGAGGTATTTATAAGTACATGTGGCTACGCGTGCGTTAGGCGGTTGCTGGCGCCACGTGTCCCACATAAGCCTACCCACTTCCTCCACGTTTGGGATAGAACGACTCACACTCCTCAAGTGATTGGTTTTTTCCACGTTCGCTGTTAGATAGTTTTTATTTTGACACACCGTCATTTGTACGGTTAAGCATGGTGTTGACCCCATGCGGTAGACATGGGGGTCTACGGCTCCATGCGATGAGTATGGGGGTCGTAGCATGACCTCGTGGTGGAGGCGGTCTCAGGAGGTCGACGAATCCCCGGGGTCAACGGTCCGGTGGGGGTAGACAACTCTATACTAGTAGGCGGGCCGAGTGAATATAGAGGGTTTCATAGGGGTCGACGGTAGACATGTAGTGTACTATTGAGAGTGTTGACCTCATTTGTCTGCGTGGTTAAATGACAAGGCCATGTTAGGCCATATTATATCAATTATTATTATTATTATACGCAAAAAAATATTTTGAGTAAAACAGAAATTGGAGAATAATATTTTTCTTCAGAGATATTGACAATATTTGAAGATAACGGAAGAAAAAACAATATTTTCTAAACGATTTTTTTTTAAAAAGGTCATATTGGTAAATTCATCTCCGACAAAGTCACGTTGAAAAAAGAAACAAGGAGGAAAAAAAAAATAAAAATAAAAAAACCAAAATTACGCCTTTGCCTCGACTATTTAAGACCAAACCACTCTTTTCCATCAAAAGCTAGGGTTTTTAAAGGTTCGCCATTCGACGCACAACGGTAAATTCTCATGTTCTAAGCCAATTATTGTATTTTTGCTGAGTATTAGCTATATATTTTGGTAGTATATGTATCTGTTTTTGTGTTTTCGTGTTAGGTAAATTTGGGAGCTGTGGTATTGATGATGAGGCCGATTTTCTGTGGGAACTTCGAGTACGAGACTCGACAGTCGGATTTGGAGCGGTTGTTCTCCAAATATGGAAGAGTTGATCGCGTTGACATGAAATCTGGTAAATAAATTGCTTTATCTTTATAGTTTACTGTTATTTCTTGATTATTGTACATAAAGATTTGGAATAGCATTTGAAATTTGGCAAGTATGTGCTTGTATGTTTGGCTAAAGGTTGGAAATAATAGAAAGAAAATTGCGAAGATGGCAGTGCAGAAGAAGTTTACTTTTGAAACTTGTTTAAATTTGCTATATTTCCTTATATTGTATTTTTAAAGCAACCAACTTTTATGCGATTGTGATGGAAGTATGTGTGGGGTGGCTATGATTTAAATTTGAAAATGTCTGCTGTGATTGGGATGGGGATATTTCTTGAATTGGTCTTGGTAAGTGTATTTTATATGAGGCTCTCTATCCCTCTGGTATCCCTTTTGTTTACTTGGGTAGCGAATGCAATCACAATTTTCTTATGTCTAGATGTTTATTTACTCGGATTTATTGTATTATGATCTTTCCCTCTTTTTTTTTTTTTTTATCTGCCATCGGGTGTTGTTGAGCTTGGTAATGTATTTTGTTACCGAATTCTATCCCTCCTTTTTTGTACTTAATACACCGCCTAATTGATTGGGTACTGAAATTTTAGTACTAGCAATTTTGGGATGTCTGCTGGTTGTCAATTATCTATACGGTATTAAATTAGTGCTTAAAATGTCTACATTTTTCTTATTTTTGGTATTGTTTAATCTTAACTTCTTGAAGGGCAAAGAAATATCCATTACATTTACTGATTCTTGTTGGCATCCTTTTATTCTAGCTTCGTGGTTAATTATAAGTTCATAGAATAACTATTTAATTATCTATATGGTAGTCAATTAGTACTAGCAGTTTTGGGATGTCTACTGGTTGTTAATTATCTATATCATATTAAATTAGTGCTTAAAATGTCTATAGTTTTCTTATTTTGGGTATTGTTTAATCTTAATTCTTGAAGGGCAAAGAAATATCCATTACATTTACTGATTCTTGTTGGCATCCTTTTATTCTAGCTTTGTGGTTAACTATAAGTTCATAGAATAACTATTTAATTAATGTATATACTTATGTCATTTTGACGTGTGTATCCAAAATGCATATCTTGGCAAAGATCTATCGAAGAAAAATATAAGAGGGGGAAAGTATAAGATCACGGGGAAAGTTGAAGTCTTTATTGGAAAAGATCTCCACATTTAAGCATTTGTTTTGACGCAGGAACATCTACTAGGGGAATATGTGCTTCTTTCTTGGCTCGCCAACTTCTCTGCACTATAAACCTCTAATGCAGAGGCAACCTATCTGCTTCCCTGTCTCCTACTCACAGATGGAAACGTTCTACATTTCTTTCACTCAATATACTCTTTCACTTCCTTGAATGCCTAAGGTAGCTATCTCACCAAAATGGTTATGGTGGGAACTATCAGTGAATCATGCCATGCCAACCACTATAATCATAAGGGACAATGTGTTAGTTCATCATGCCATGCCTACAATCACTAATCATAAGGAGATCAATGAGTTCTATCATGCCATGTCTTCTATATACTGAATTCGTGCTGTGAAATTGGTGAAGCATGTTTAGCAATGACAACTCAGACCTGACACCATGGATCTAAGCCTTTATTTGCCTTCATCATATTCATCCTCTTCCTTTAGTTCATCATGCAAGGCCTCTACATCCTTACTTTCATCAGAACCTTCACAATTTTGCAGGTTTTGTACTTTATCTAACTTGTCACGGGAAAAAAAAATCCCTGAATTAGTAGCTGATGCACTCTCTTCCGCAAGGTCATTATGCATCCTTATACTATATTGCTTCTGTCTCATGCTAATTTTTTTTGCAGGATTTGCATTTGTCTATTTTGAGGATGAGCGAGATGCTGAAGATGCCATCCGTGGTCTTGACCACACACCATTTGGCTATGACAGGCGCAAATTGTCGGTAGAATGGGCAAGGGTATGTTGCTTCTCCATCAGATATATTATCACTTTGGTATTTACGCAATATTTATTGTTCACTTTGGTATTTACGCAATATTTTATTACTTGGGTTCTACCATGGTCCTATATGTGCTATTTGATATTTAAAAGGTGGAGAATGTTAATTTAAGTTTCCTCTTGACAGGGTGAACGTGGCAGGCATCATGATAGCAAGGCGGCAAACCAGAGACCAACTAAAACCTTGTTTGTTATAAACTTTGATCCTAATCGTACTAGAGACCGCGACATAGAACGACACTTTGAACCTTATGGGAAGGTTCTGAATGTTCGCATTCGTCGGAATTTTGCATTTGTGCAGTTTGAAACGCAGGAAGAAGCCACAAAAGCATTGGAGTGCACACACATGAGGTAACCTTGCTTGTTTGCCGGGTGCATCTCCATCTGATAGCGTAAGAGTGATTGTGTCTTTGTTGCTATGTCATGTGGGCTGACATGTCTTGTGAATGTGCAGCAAGATATTGGACAGAGTGGTTTCTGTTGAATATGCTTTAAGGGATGATGATGACAAGGGTGGAAGATATGATAGCCCCCCAAGAAGAGATCATGGAAGGCGTGGTGGAGATAGTCCCTACAGGAGGTCACCCAGTCCAGGTTACCGCAGAAGTCGGCCAAGTCCTGATTATGGGCGTCCTAGAAGCCCTGTTTATGATAGGTATAATGGTCCATCATATGACAGGCACAGGAGTCCTGAATATGGGAGGTACAGAAGGTACTATAGTCATTTTTGTCTTTTCTTGCAAGTAAAAAATTGGTTAATTAGATAGAGGGAGAGGTACCCTCTGTATTAAAAAAAAAAAAAAGAAAAAAGAAAAAGAAAGAAAACTTGCTTAGCTTATTAAGAGAAATGTTCTTTTTATGCACTTTTATGTTGTTTGTTATATTCACGTGCTCTTTCTTGTTCATTTTACAGCCGTTCTCCCGTCAGGAGGTCAAGAACTTGATGGAAGCATGAGAGAATGGAAGTTGTGTGTTCTGCTCTAATGTGCTATATATGTAGTAAATGAAAGCAGCTCCTTTAGATACACTTCATTTAGAAGAACAAACTTGACTATTGTATAAATTCCAGACGTTGAATGTTGAGTTCCTTGTGTTGGTTTTGTGGGACAACTTTAGTTCAAGTTACTTGAAAACTTGTTATATTGCTCTTGTATCTTATTGAATCTCGTAGATCCATTCGAGTAGCAGTTGATGCTGAAAGGTCTCTAAATTTAAATCGAACGTAAAAACTTGGTTACGGTGCCCCATCTTTAATTAGTTTGTACTGTGGAAATTTTTCAAACGTACAAATGAATGATGTAATAAACTCTTGATTTTTTTCTCAATAATTAGATCCCACAATTTTTTCTCTAAATTATTTTTTTCTCAATGATTGGATCAGTGCTTTATCAACAAAGCCGCTCCAGGGTGGAGAATGCTTGCTAAATATTCATATGTTCCATCCGCAATAACTTAATGACTAGATACAGAGTTGATAAGGGAATTACTCAAGTCATTTGTGTCATCCTGGCGGTAAAGAACATAAAACATGAATTAAAAAGTACTGGCTCGATACGATACGTTCAATACAATTTACCAGACATCTATATAGAGACCATAGGATCAATACAAGGAGGTTTGTTGCATCGCCTTGACCAGAGGATCAATACTGGGAGGTTTGTCGTATCGCCTTCTCGAGCCATGCTTCTGCATCCTGCATCATTTCCGGACTGAGTCTCACCATAAGTATGCAAAATTCTTTCTCATTAAGCGCTCCATCTCTGTCAATATCACCTTCTGTCACCATTGCCTCGGCATCTTCTTTGCTCATTCCTTCGAATCCAAAAAACGAAGAGATCTTCTGCAAACTTTGCGGAGTAATCAAGCCACTCGTAGGATCCGCCAGAACCCGAAATCCACCACAAAGTTCTTCGACAAAAGCATCCACATCTAGCTTCTCTGCCATTACTGGCAACAAGTCTTCATATTCACTTCCTTCTTCTTTTCTTTCCATTTTTAGCTTTTCTCAAGTTCTGTTAGGATTTGCTCAGTGAGAGAAAATCTTGACGTGTGATATAGGAAAATAATGCACAAGGTCTATACAGTATAAGACAATCTTTAGACTGTTTTCTTGAAAATGGACGGTTTGGATTGTCCTATAATCAAATTGTCAAATATTGAGACATTCTTGGAGTGCTCTGGATTTTCAATGACAATTTTATTCCAACTTGGGGATGGCTAAACTTATCCGGAGTGTGTTTCCAAGAAGCTTCCTCGTTTAACTGATGATTGGAATAGGAAGGATAGGGTAATTTCGTCAGAGTAAAATGTAGTTGTAAATATTTTCGAGAGATTAGATGAGATAACCTTTGTTGAAATCTTTGATATGCAATATTGGACAATGTTTAATAAGAAAAAGAAGTGAAAAGTGTACCATATACACCCCATTATGTTGCCGTACTAAACAAGTTGGTATAGGATAGGATAGAATAGTAGAATATTCCAACTCTTTTTTCCAACCCGAGACTTAAAAGTCTGGGCGGCACGTGTGCGAGGAGGAAGGCGTCGCGAGCGCACAAGTCAAAATTTCATCTAACGGGCTAGTTTTTCTTTTTTGATTAAAATTCTTTTAGAATTCAAATTGGACGCGATTTTGACCTAATTTTCGACTCTTATAAATACAAAATTGCCTTAATAAACAAAGTTAGTATAGGTAGAATATTCCAACTCTTTGATCATGACATTGCAACTTGTTTTATCTAAATAATTGAAGGCTTAGGCTGTACACAAACACAAAAATATATTGAAATTTTAATTAAGTCAAGTCAATGAAGTTTTTATCTAATAAATGATGTATTTGTAAATGTGTCTATTCATTCATAGGTAGATTTCATTCAATCAAACTCCGTGAATGATTTATTTCCTTCAGCAGCGTACAATCTCAAGTATCAATAATATATTAAGTAGGGAGTAATCGCATTTAGATAAGATAAAAGTAAATAAATAAATAAATCATTATTTTAAATTAAATTGAATTGAATGGCTTTATTCAAGAAGAAAATAAAAGATTAATGTTGATTAAATTAGGGAGTCGCTATTTACATCTGTCATTGTTATAAATTTATCTCACTACATGTATCACAATTAAAATTTTAAAATGTCAAAAAATATTATTTTTCATTGACATCCCATTCCATATTTTCCTTATTAAATTCATTCTTTTAAGCATTACTAGTTAGACGCACGTGCAATGCACGTGCCATAGTATAGTTGGCTATATGATAGCGTAAAAAAAAAAAATTAATTGTCTTAAGCATTAGTTACATTAAACTTAAAACACTTGAAATGATGATAAGTGGCAAAAATAATATTAAGAAATTTGATTCAAAGTTTATTTTCTAGATTTTGCGTTT
>CAIGRF010249112.1:0-25560 GCA_903798235.1 Fraxinus ornus
ATATATTTTCAAGCGAACATCGAGAATTTCGCAATAATTGCTCTCACTTGAAAAGTTTCCAGAATCTCTATTTTTATCGCCTTCAATTTATTGACAAGAACTTGCAACTCATGAATTTGGGGAAGAATGGGAATGTTATCAAGAAATTTGAAATCAAAATATCTTCAAGTTAAGAACTTTTTGGTACATTCTTCTCCAGCTTTGTACTTACTTTCCAAAGCATTTTCAAATTTCCTTTGCGAGAGAAGTGTTGGTGTATAGATCATACAGCCGATCAGATAGAGCGTTGAGAATATGGCCACGGTATATAAGTTCATCTTCTTGACGCTTTTGTCTTTGGCTCTCACGACATCGGTTTCTCCATTTGTTGGTTCCGGTAACGGTGCCAAATCTGGATCAAAGATGTAGAATATCTTCAATGCCGTCAGAAGAAAATTCAATTTATCTTGCCATCTCGTGAAGTTGGTACCATCAAAGCGACCCAAACAAACAAGGTTTTGATTCATTAACTTGATCGTCACATAGAAGTTTCATTCTCCATTGCAGTAATATCGTTTGAGATTGTTGGAAATAATGTTTGCACAAAGAGGAATGGAGAAGAAACAAAGAACAAATGATCAAGAACTATTGATAGAAGAATCAAAAGCTCAAAACACGCCATCGTTGTCCTCAAACGATATTTACCCTCTATCAAATTGAATTTTGGTGCTTATAGGGATTTTGGCAAATGATTTGAAGGATTAATCAAGTCTTGCAATAAAAAAAGAAAAAAAAAATGCCACTTTAGTGTTTTATTTTATCAAAACTTCAAAAACACTATTGAAGAAATTTGAATATAAAGGGAAGCATATAAATTCTTTATTTTGAATGAAGATTATATGAAACATATTCTCATGTAATCTCATATTCTTGAATTAATCAAACTAATTATATACAACAATCATCTCATCCATTTCTATCAATTTTCTAAAGTGTAAAACATGACTTAGCATTGGAGACAAAGTTTCAAGCTTCATGAACTTAAACGACGCATAAGCGTAAAAAGGCATTTTCTTATTTTTAATATTATTTTAAAAATCATTTAATAATTAAAATAATACACATTAAATATCTAAAATTATTAAATACTATATTTACTTAATAATTCCTATAATTAGTTAATTACACAATTTTTGAATTTTTGAAATGTAAACACTAGCCTATTTTTCATAATTTCAATTTTCAATTAAACAAGTCTTACTTAATAGATTTATAGGAAATCCATTTTCAACAAAAAAACAAATATCAAAATCGTAATTACACAAGTAGATAGCACCATAGCTTAATTTTATTTAACTTTTCGAATAGTCATTTTAACTTTTATATAAAAAGTCTTTAAAATATTTGAAATTAAAGTCAAATGATTTTTAAAAAATATATATAAAAAAATAATAAACCAAAGTCAAATAAAAGACTTTAAAAATAAAAATAAAAAATTAATAAAGCATGACCACAGATAACAAAAGAGACGGGAAAAATTTGGTCGCTTAAGGGGGAGAAAAAAATTGCCTGAGTTTGAAGCAAGGTGTTTTGCCCAAGCTTCGAATCTAAGCGTCGTCTAGACGAACCTTTTAGAACACTGATCTCTATTTATTCGTCCTTGACAAAACGAGACATGTAAGATGAATGTGGGAATACACGATGGTTGAACTACTCTTCTCATCTATGCAACCCAAAAGATGAACCATATACACTAGAACAGCCACAAATGCTCAATAGCACGTCATGTCAATCTTAATACTGAATACTGAATTCTTTCGCTTGCATACAACATTGGAAAACTATGCAAAAGTGCTACCATTTTCATATTTCAATTATACAAATAAATCTTCATATTTCAATTATACAAATAAATCGAAAGAAAATTTTCAACATTTTTACAGGATGAATTATTTCTGTTTGGTATATTTGCTTTAAGACAGCAAAATGAAACCATCTCCACACTTTCTTCCCTGAGACTCGTTCAAGTAGAAATTGAATACAAGAAAAGGAAACAAAATTCTTCACCTATTAAAAATTTAAGTTTCCTCCGCTAATACCTGCTTTCGACAAACCAAAGTTTACAAGGCCATGCATCAAGTGGCCAAATCACGTGTCTGCAAACCCAATTCTGTTGTTATTAGTCTAAGTAATACTAGCACCAGTTCTCTAACTTTAGCTTCCCTGCCATAAAAAGGTTGTTAAGATCTTATTATACAATCTGTAAACAGAACAAGTAACCAATATACATTTTTAGCCACAATGAAAAAAGAAGAAAGTACACGGGACTTCATTTATTGTTTCCACACCATGTTTTCCTTGGTCACAGAACAAAATACATATTTTACAGCCCTTTTCTAATCAAGATCCATAATATTAACACACCTACAACAATCCTTTTGCAATACTATGACCTTTTTTTCCACCTTCCACTTACATCTTCAGCTATCACCCCTGATATGAGCTGATTAACAACTCAATATTCGGCTCGTTTATGGCTCAACCACTTTTATGACTGTCAATGAGGACATGGACACAGCCTAGTTCGTGAAACAATAACATATAAATTTGAATTCTAAAGTTTGTTCAATCTATTTGATGCAATAGAATATGTGCAACATTTCTGCATTTTATCGAAAATGCTTTAATATCAAGCATTACATTATTTTCATGCTTTATTTCTTTGTCAATAATGGAACCTAAATATTTTAAATATTCACTCTTTAGGACATGATACTCTATTTTGATTCCACTATCACTGTTTTTCCCCTCATAAATTGAAGGACGTTCCATACGGTCCAACTAGCTTTATATAACATTTTACCTTAAATTCCAAAATGCTCACATGAAACTATTAAAATGCCTAGTCCAGCACCTCCTTCTACAACCCCACAACCTATGTAAGCTTTCAAATATAAAGGTGCGGAAGAGTGTGAAATTCTTGTGATAAGAATTATAAAATGAACTAAGAACGATACTGGATTAACTTGTCTGTATGTTATTAATAATAATTGATGTGAGTATACAATACTTCTATATTTATGAGCAAGATTATTCCCTACTTTTACTAATACTAGGAGATTTAAACTCTAGTTCTAATCAAAGAAACTAGAAAAGATAAAACACAATTGAAAAGACAAATCACAATTGTAATAGGAAACTATTAATCATGTTTTTGTACAACATCAACCCCCTTCACTTGAATAAAACCCATCTCGAGTTTGTGGCTATAAGGAAACTCATCCGGAGGAAAGTACTCGAATATATCGGCAACACTGAAAGTATTAAAAATGTTCATATTAGCTGGAAGGTCAACTTTGAAAACATTATCACCAATTTTTTGAAGAATGCGAAAAGGGCAAATCTTCTTATTTATAAGTTTATTTTATGTGCCAACAGGAAAGCAATCTTTTTGGAGAAGGATCATCTCCAAAATCACCTTCGTTGAACGGTTTAAGACGTCGATGTTGGTCTGCAGTAGTTTTGTAACGAACATTAGTATCTTCTAAATTTTGTTTTACCTCGTAATGAGTTAGCTAAATACGTTGTGCAAACTCTTCTACACTAGGATTGACATTAGAGGAATCAAATCTGCTATATGCCGTGGAACTTTAGTGTAAACGACTTCAAAAAGAGCCTTCTTAGTAGAACGATTAGGCATACTTTTAAAAGTAAAACCAATTTGTGAAAGGTCAGCATCCCGCTGCTTTATCAGGACCGACAAGTCCTCACAATCCTCCTGCATGCAATTCTCGAATAAAATGTTCACGCAAAGAAAAACGAGGGAAACATAATTCCGTTCCTTTAAATAAGAAGCCTTCTTGAAGAAGGTAAGCGGACATAAATTGTTTGTTGATGCATCGAGTCACAATATGGCCAAAATCATCAGTTGTATAAAGGTCCTTTAAATACTCAACCCCACCACCTCAGTACTAATTGTAGCTAAAAGAGAGACACGACGACTAAACACATCTGCTACCTCATTCTGTTGGCCAAATTTATAACAAAAGTGAATTTTTGCAAAAAGGTGATCCATCGACTTTGCATTCTGTTCATTATTTTCTGAAAATTAATAAATCTCAGAGCTTGTTGATCAGTAAATAGCACATTCTCGTTAAACCAAGTAATGTTCCCAATGTTCAAATAACAGCACAAAATTCTAGCTCATAAATAGTCCACTTTTGTTGAGGTTCACTAACCTTTTCACTGCAAAAATTCTAACTGGGCGACCTTCAGATAATACCACTCCAATTCCCATAACTGAAGCATCACAATCAACTTCAAATTCTTTCTCAAAACTAAGGAGCACCAATACTGGTATAGTGCACAGCTTGATTTTTATTACTTCAAAACTATTTTCTTGAGCTTTGCCCCATTGGAATTGGCCTTTCTATAGACAATCTGTAATTGGTAGCATGATAGTACTAAATCCTCGAATGGAACGTTTGTAAAAAATAGCTAATTCACGGAAGCTTTGTACTTCATACAGTTTTAGGAGTTGGCCACTCGTATATTGCTCTCACTTTCGCCTACAATCAACTTGGATACCATCTTTCCCCACCATAATCCTAAGAATAAAAGTCGGTTGGTCATAATGCTACACTTTTTGAGATTAATATACAGTTTATTATCTCACAGGGCAGAGAGCTTCTGTGAGATACGATAAGTTCTCTTCTTCATTCTTGCTATAGATAAGAATATCATCAAAATAAACCACCACAAGTTTTCCCTGGACAAAAAACTTAGTTCATTAATCACATGAATGTGCTTGGTGCGTTTGATAGCCCAAATGGCATCACTAACCATTCGTACACACCATTTTTAGTTTTAAAAGTCGTTTTCCACTCATTGTCAATATGAATACGGATCTGATGATAGCCACTCCGTAATTCAAGTTTAGTGAATACCATTGTACCTTCTAACATGTCGAGCATTCATTAAGACGCGGGATGAGGAAGTGATCCTTAATTGTAATTTATTAATAGCACGACTGTCTATACATGTTTGCCAACTACCATCCTTCTTTAGGTTGAGTAAAACGAGGTATGTACAAGGACTCGTGCTCTTACGGATTAACTTTTTTTATCAAGTAACTTGTTAACTTGTCGCCGCAACTCTTCATGTTCAACTAGGCTCATGCGATAATATGGCAAGTTAGGCAAACTAGCTCCAGGTGTCGAATCAATATAATGTTGAATGTTTCGCATAGGGGACAACTTGTTTGGTAATTTGTTAGGTGATATCTTAGCAAAATCAACAAGTACTTCTGAACCTTGGTGGGAGTATTCATAATTGTTTCTGATTGACCTTTAACGACTAATGCTATGATAATGTACGGCTTCTTGACTTGTTCAAAGAATCCTAGGCCCGACATGTTGGTAAAAAGGGATTTATCTTCCTTGATAACAGAATTGTTTACCAGAGGTTGAGACTGCGGTACCAAAACGATCTTCTTGTCGAACCACCAAAATACGAAAGTATTATCACGTCACTTATAAGTGGCATCACCGACATAGTCCCACGATTGTCCAAATAGGATATGAAAAGCATCCACGTCGACCACATCGCATATGATCTCATCTTTGTAATATTTCCAAATCAACAAAGGAACCTTGCAAATTTTTAGGACTTGAACTTCTGAGCCATTCTTAATCCATGCAATGTCATATGGAGAAGGGTGTCTCTCAATCTTTAGATTTAATGCTTTCACCAATGCCCTGGAAACAACATTCTCACTATTGCCACTATCAATGATCATGTTGCACACCTTATTACGAATACTGCATCGAGTTCGAAAGATTGTGCCATAGAGAATTATCGAACTTCTTCGGGGCAAGCAAAAGGCATTAGACAATGCACGTCACTCTCTCCTATATCTCTTGCAATCTCAATACCCTCGTAAACATCTTCAAGATTCCGTTCATCACAATCGCCATCTTCTACAAGGTTAATGGATGGCCTGTTTGGACAACTATTTGAAAGATGGCCTGGTTGATTCCATCGGAAGCACTTCCCAAGATTAGGAAGTGCACAAGGGTTGTTGGCTCATTGTTGTGTCTGTTTCTACCTTGGGTGTTAGGCTAAACAAGAGCTATACTTCCAATTCGATTTTGCGCTGAGCTATGAGTTGAATTGGTATCCTATTGTTGTTATTGTTGTTGCCTGACCACTTTTGGAGTGGAATGAGTTTCATAGGTTTGCCGTTGAAAATTACCTCAAGTGTGTGCTGTGATTTTATTAATATGATTTTCCACTTTTATTGCTAATTAACTGCATCTATCATGATTCAAACCTCCTAAAGAGCTAGTCGATCTTGAATAACTTTAGGCCTCCTATATATCGAGCAATTAATTGAGCCTCCATCTAAGATATTAATTTGGGCATTCAATCGACAAAATCCTCCGTGTACTCGTTTACAATACTATTGGTCTGTCGACAATGATGATATTGTTGGTGCAAAAATTGCTCATAATCCAAAGGGTGAAATCGCCTTTGCAATAACCATTTCATCATGCTTGGAAAATCCATCTTCATCTTAAATTCCTTTGAACATTTGGACCCCGATCGTTAGATTCTCGTAGTTGCCTCTGTTGAAAGCCTCTAGATTGACGATAAATTATTTGCTTTCCTAAAATCACAAAACCTGTCGACCAATAGCTCAAAATTCCTCACATCCACTCACACTGGCCACCTCCTCCGAACTCTCCATCGCTGCCGGCTAGGATTCCTCATCGGAGGCCGTCATCCTTGCGCCACCACGAGGCCCTTAGTTCCGTCTCGAGTAACCCGTAATGATACAAGTTCGCAAAGGTCGTGATCCGCGATTGAGTTTGCGCACCTTGTGTCTCGTCCATCGAGCCCTAGCTAAGCCTGGTGCTGCCTTTGGTAATCAGCAATAAGCCGACGTTGCTTCCCATATCTAGGTCGACGTTCGACTGTAATCTAGGGTGCAAGTTGATGCCCGCTGCAACCCTAGGGTTCCTCATGTCCAAATTAGGGTCTTTATCATCGTCGAAGTTAGGGTTGTCTTTTTTCTACCCGTCTTCTGGCTTGCCTAGTTATTTCATGGGCTCGTGTCATTCCTGAACAGTTAACACAAACATCTACGCGAGATTGCTAAGAGCTCCGTCGATTCGTTGTTCGATGTTTTCGAACCTCCTTCCATCGTTGATGGCTCACCTGCCACCAAAACCGTTGTCAGCAATCAAATTGAGGTAATTTCCTTGCTCTGATACCAATTTGGTGCGAAAGCATTTATGAAATTCTTGTAACAAGAATCATGTAATAAACTAAGAGCGATATTGGAATAACTTGCTTGTATGTTATTAAATAACAATTGATATGATCAAGAGTATACAATACATCTATATTTATAGGCAAGATTATCCACCACTTCTACTAATACTAGGAGATTTAAGCTATAATTCTAATCAAAGAAACGATAAAACCTACAACTATAAAAGAAATTAAAAAAGATAAATCACAATTGTAGAAGGATTTTTGTTTTAAAAACAAGCACATCCATATCGAACAATTGGATCTATTATAGTGGACATCCCAATAGAGATACGAGGTTAGAGCTAGGTAGACCCTACCTAAAAATTATATTGTTAGTGAGTATCACACACCAATGTAACTCGTTTTGGATGTACCGAGTTCAGCCATAAACAATGTTAGTAATTTAGAGTTGCTCATTGATGTGAGAATAAGATTACTACAATAGATATTGCCATATACTATGCCTACTAGAACTTACACATCCTTCATATTATTATTGAAATATTTTAAACAAGTTCCATTTACCGATGGCATAGTAAATTCGAAAAACATATGCAACTTCTAATTTGTGTAAATATACTTTAGTATCAATGTTCAAAGTAGGTATATGACTTTTATAATAGCTCTTCCTTGCACAAAGTCAAATTAGACCTATGAAATCTTCAAATTTGGCATTCATTTAACCTTTTACGTCCGAGTTAAGTATATGAATTCTATAATAACTCTTCCTTCCATAAAGTAAAAGTGGTTCCATCAAATCTTCAAATCAGATGTTGATCTTCGCAATCGATCTTATAATATGAATCATAAGATATATACCTCCATAATTGTTACAATCGAGAAGATTATTTATTCTCATAGATAGCATCCATAGCACTTCTTCTCAATTCACAATATATCTTTTTACAATTTAAGATTAAGAATTCATCAAAATAATTTTTCCAACCACAATATACCCACGTCTTCGAAATATTTCCATACTTTATAGGGATTCCATCTAGAACAATTGGTTTTTTTGCCTTTGACAATGTTATCTTTCACTCATATTCCTGAAGTCACACGTGCTCTTTCACATCCCGAGTTGCCTTAACCTACCCATGTAACTAGCCCCAAGAACTTTACTTGTCAACCTATTACCAACCTAACCTCCAAAGCCACCATCAACAATAAAACTATCACTGCCAACCACCATCACTATTGGTACAACTTTTAATACACAACCATTGATCGCCTTCAATATAAGATTTTCAGTCTTGATAAAGATAAAGCCAACAAATCAAATGAAAAAGTAAATAGAATAATTTCAAAGTGCTTTGACATTTGTAATGGGTGGTATTGGATTTCTTGTTCCGTTTATTACCATGTTGATTTTTGCTCAACTTTATATAAAAAGTGGTGGAAACGTTGGTGGTGGAAGTTGTTGAAGATGGATGCTAGAATTCGCTTCGCATTACCTTTGCAGGTAATGGTTGAGTTGGTGGCAATGATGATTTTGGGATTGAAAGTTGGTGGTTGTAATACTAGGGTAACAACGTACTTTGGTAGATTTGTTCGGCAAGACATCAGGTTGTGGTCAAATGAGTGTTGGTTTCGAAGGTAAAATAGTGGCTGTACTTTTCCTTTTAGCTTTTCTAGCATAGGTTGCTTTACAGTGGTATTTTCATCTTTGGTGATGTTCCATTATGTCATTAGGCTTGGCTGGAGCTGCTCAAGACTATCTCATACTCTGTGGGTTTATTTTTCTTTTCCTTGGGAAATAGTAGTGATCAGGTTAGAGACGAGTGACAGAAAGGATGATCCCCTATGGAACACTTATATTAGAGGTAAAAGTAGAAAAGCAGTGTTCTACTTAAAAAATAAATAAACTAAGTTGACATTACTAGTGATCAGGTTAGAAACGAGTGACAGAAAGGATGATCCCCTATGGAACACTTATATTAGAGGTAAAAGTAGAAAATTACAGTGTTCTACTTACTAAAAAAAACAATTTAAGTTGACGTTACTAGTGCAATAGAGTACGTAGCAAAAAGTAGAAAATTTACTTACGCCCTATATAATTCATATGTGAAAAACAATATAAGTAAAACTATATAGGTTTTCAGGGGTCATAACGTAACTTCAACTGAGATGAATAGGACTATGTATTTATGTTTTTTCATAGCTTGTCTTAGATACTAGAACATATAAAACAAGAAATGAGTTCAATATGTGTAGGTAAAAATAATTTGAGAATAATGCAAATCACAACTTGGATAGGGTAAGTATTACATAGACCTATAGAAAGCTCAATCCCAATAAGAGAGAAATATATGCAATCTAATTTAATCACAAAAGAAATTAATTGTTTGAACCTTTCACTAGATGTAGGAAATCATCGAACAAAGGCTTAACTTTTGGTTGAAGAGCAAGTAAAAAAAAAAGCCTCACAAAGCTATTCCTATAATAGAAGCAGGAAAACAGAAAACTATACATCGAGTAGTTTAGCCTCCATTTGGCAAAATTAAATCGTTCATAAATAATCAAACTTCATTTTCAACCATATATATCAACGGACACACAAGCACTATCCACTTATGCACTCATTTATATCTATTTATAATTGAACCATTCAAAAATTCTTCACAAACAGAGGCTTATTATTTTTAGCATTCTTTTAGCTCAGAGTAGAAATCACGTTATAAATGTTAGAACAAGAGTAGAACAAGTTATAATGTTGAAAACGTTATGCACATTGGAATATAATTAAAATAACAATTAGCTAATACTTCTACATTGATTGTTCTATTGACTGATGTTTGGCTCAAACAAATATTATTGGCATACCTTGATACAGCAAGTTCACAGAAGGATGGAAATAGAAACAGCAGATGTGAGTGTCTTCCAAGATTCTCTTCCAAGAGGCCTCCCTTCAAGTAAGGATGCAAAGGAAGAACCGACGCCGTGTCTAAATTGATTACAAGACAGGCTAGCTCTTGGAGTACAAAAATGACTTCTTCAACCCTTGTTGGAGGTAATGGATGCTCTCCTGCAGAAAAAATTCTATTGATTCAAGATGAACCGTGAACAAGGAAAAAAGGGAAAACCGAAATTGTTTGGAATGAAGCAACACACCCAAGTCCTTCTCATCTGCCATAAACTTTTTCAAGATGAATTCACATCTGGACATCAGTATCATAATTGAAATTTTACTAACTTCAGATCTAGTCAAATTCTCATCACTTGTTCCATAGCTGCAAGTAAAATTCTCAACATGTTAGTGACCATAATAAACATTAATTAGACTACATATTAGTAACACATTGTTATAGGTTTTCAAGTACCTGCTCAAGGAAAATAATTTCTGCAAGCAAGTCAAAGAGAATCTGCTGCAGTGAGAAGGCATAAGTTCAACCGTTTCAATAGGCAAAGAAGATGTACGTGATGCACATCGGTCAAGGGTAGAAATCAGTCTTCGTAGAATCTGTGAAAATTAATGTGTTGTAAATTCAAATATAGCATACAGACAAATGGTGCACAGCAAATCTAAGAATTTTGAATATTTTAACTATATCAACTGAATAAGTACTTGCCAAAGCAGGAAGGATTAATACATAGAACAGTTTCGTGAAAGATTACTTGCTGTTTTACAACTAAAATTGATGCCATAGCATATAAACATTACAAAAACAGAGAACTAAAGGCGTCAACGAAGTTATATGAGAAAAGAACATCAAAAGGAAACTCTTCTGAATATAAAAGAATATATTGGTCTTAGAAGAAACTATGTGGCTCCAAACCACCATGAACATTAGGTTATGCTCCCAATCCCATTCCTAACCACGAAAAGGAGGAAAATTTAAACCAAAGAACTGAAACATTTTGGGATCCCATGAACAAAAAATTGGGTAGTTCATATGATACAGCAACAATAATAGGTGTACTTCTCAAGTAATTAGTTACCTTCGATGAAATTTAGCTAGTGGTATTAGAGGAATGCAAGAAAAGAAACATTGATAAATATCTATAGACAAAAAGATATGCAGGAATTACATCAACAGGTGCATCAATCTGTGATGCAAGGATCTTATCTCCCAGGATTTCTAAGATTTTCATCTCAAGAAACTCATCAGCCTGAAGTGCAGTCACTGAGAATGCATTGGAAGGCAGGGCGCGACCGCAATGCCCCACCAGAAATAATTCATAAACATCAGCCAGTTCTTTCCAGAAACGTATTCTCGAAGGTCTGCTAATTGGTAGATCTGTTTTTGAGGTTGGGTTCAGGATGCTGACATCACCAACTAGAACGCGGTTAAAACCTTCAACAGCTACTCTCCAAAGTGCGCCGTCAGGATTGTCTCTTCTTGTTGTCATGCACCTACAAAAATATCAGGATATATTTCTAGCAAATTATACAAACTGTTCTCTTGTTGATGCATGATGCAACAAAACCATGCAACTAAACCAACATATGTCAATGAAATTTCTGGGAAGATAAACAAGTATCTCCAAATCAATCCCTCTCACCTTCCCAGGCCTTCAATGATATCAGGAACAATGTCATATTTTTCCACAGCAGGAACTTGCAGAAAGAGATCAACTAGCAAAGGTAGAAGCTTATCAGAAAACAGATTAGTTGTATTGTTTGCCATTTTAGCTACTAATTCAGAGCTCTGGTTTGACTCTTCTCCTTTGTTTTCTAATGTTGAAGGGACAACACCAGCTGAATTGCCTGGTAGACTACTTGTGCTGTCTTGCTTTGAACCGTCTTCATTGTTATCTATCAAAGAATCAGCCGATGGAAGATAATGCAATAAAATCCCAAGGAGAAAAGACCACATGGAACTAAGATGTCCCGCTGGACGTAACAGTGGAATAATTTCCAGTATAGTGCGTTGTACGGGTGGAACATGACCCTGAGAAGGAAATACAACCTTATAATATTATTAAAAGTATTGAGATTTAGTGGAACTTTAGTTTTTGAAATGCTGCCTTCTCAGCAGTTTTTCTACGATTTAATCTTCAGTTGCAAGTCTGAAGCCTTGTTCACAACTTCTAAATGTGAGTTCTTTACAATTAACAGACCAAAGTCATAGTATATGCAGATAGTTGTACGTCATGAAAGAACATTACTCACATATTCAGCTTCAAAATTGTTAATGGTGAACTTGGCCTCGGCAATTGCTGATTCTATGATCAATATCAATTGTTTATACATGCCATCATCAAACATCAATTGTGCTTGCACATATAATTCTCCTGGGGAAATTTAAGGATGTTGGAGAATTAGAATTGTAGCAGTACATGTATTTCCTACTTCAAAAGGGAAATACCATGTATAACATAATGTATTGCATGGCAATAAAAGGAACATATAATCATGATATGCTTCATATATAGTTCGGGGAACAAGTAATAAAAAGAGGAGGTTTTGATTTTGTACCAAGACCATGTAAAATCTCTTGCTTCACCTTGCTTGTTGCATCAGCACTGCTGTTTGGAGATTTTTGAAGGACGATCTCATAAACATCAAGTATTGACTTTAGGTACACTGATGGGAGATTTCCCTAATTTATAGACACAAGTTATCAGAGGAGAAGAGAATATATTTCTACAATTATCGAGGAAAAAACAACCAAGTAATGACATAGATAAATAGATAGGGAATGGTTACCTTTGGAGACTGAGAAACCACAGTGGACTGTAAGCAATTTATTGCTGCCAGCACAACCTCTTTACTACCATTTGAAATGCTATTCTTAACAAATATAAGCAGAGACTCCCATCCTGCAAATGCAAAATCATATTTCAATGGTACATATGACAATAGTTTGAAGCTACAATGACACGTTAATGTAGGAACTTATAAACTCACCGGACTGGAAATTGTTTAATCTTCTAAGAAAAGGGAAAAAAGACCGTAAAATCCGGGCTATTCCACCCAGTACCAGGACAAGTGTCTCATTCCATTGCTTCTGAGCTGTATTTCGACTGACAATTTATTGAATATGCCACTTAGGTTTTATCAACAGGTTATTTCCAAAAAGGAATTTCAGAAAGATGAAAAATTTATGCTTAGAATAGAAAAACAAATTTTCACATACCTGTGATGTATGAGCATATGAACTGCTTTTCCTTTGCGAGTTCCAAGTTCCTTCCCTTGCCATTCATCTTTTGATGAGGTTGCAGCCTGCAAGAAGAATCTGGTTTTAGTCAAGAGAAAGGGAAAAGAATTATACCATCTAGAACCATTCCAACATACCATATGAGACACGCTATCCAATGTAGGGAAGACATAATTCCAAAGACAATCCTCCCACATGCTCTTCGAAAGCTTCTGTCCATGAATTCCAAGAGTTTGGAAGAGTGTCCTTACTGCTGAGTTCCTAACCTAATGATAAAAAAGGCCAGGAAGATAAATGCAGCAATCACAGTAAAGTAATAAATCATCTCGCTCCATGACACTATAGTAGAACACAGATGAAGCATCTATTAAAGGAACCGAAAATTTATTAGTAGGTAAAAATGTCATAGAACCTCTTAATGGTATCATGTTAAATATTGTCATTACAACTAGGAAGTTGTGTACAATTACTGGTAGAAAAATTTATTTACTGAGAAGCATCAGAGATTTCGGTAAACTAGTAGATGATCTGAAGTTAGAGGCATCTGATCTTCCCAAATCTGAGTCAAGTCAGTTTTATTGGACAAAACTCGTAAACCACCTTGGACTCAACGTGAAAAGAACTAGTCTCTTGCCCACAAATGCAATTACATGTTGAGCAGATATACACGTCTCACAATCTATATAGGATCGTAAATTCAGTTATTATACACTGCTAGAAAAGTGTGCAAAATTTCTAAGACTCAAAGCTTGTTTGTAATAGATTTTTCCAAGGAAAATTGATTATTATTTTTCTTTTTTGGAGAATGTATGGTTAAAAGTGGAAAAGTTGTGGGTCCTATAAAATGTGTGCTTGAAAATGATAATGATTTTAGAAAAAAAAAAAAAAATCTTTGACAAACAAGCCTTCGATGTACCGAGAAAAGTTGTACCTCTGGTCTCTCATCAGCTACCAACTTTTGAAGCAACGCAAAAATGGAAAGCAACAATTTGTCACCATCAAGAATATTCAACAAAGATGTATGATCAATAACTTCATTATCTGAGTCAAGAGTGTGTTCTTCCCCCTTTCCGCTGTTTCTTTGATCTGGAATCAAAATAAAGTGATAGTTAACCAACAACAAAATACAGGGAAATAAACATATCTATAACTTGTAAAGGAACAACTAAGAAACCCCAAGTTATATATGGTTGATGCTGAACCTGGAATCAAAATAAAGTGATAGTCAACCAACAACAAAATACAGAGAAATAAACATATCTATAACTTGTAAAGGAACAACTAAGAAACCCCAAGTTATATAAGGTTGATGCTGAACCTGTTTCTGTATCTTCAGTTCCTTGTAATAGCCCCTTCACAATAAAATCTGTAGATGTCCACAAAAGGCCTATGGCTGTCAAGCTAATATTCAACTCTGTCTTCTGCGCACCATATGCTCCAGCAACATCAATACATCTATGGAACAAACCAGATGAGCATGAGTCAAATGCAGGACAGCCTCTAATAAGAGAATTAAAGGCTGTTGAACAATGAAAATAAAATCAATAAAAACACAAGTAGAAGACCAGGAAAAAAAAACTTTGAAACTGGGCAAGACTGTGTCCAAGAGGAGCTATAGGATCTCACAATTACACCATGCAAAATTACAGAGATAGTATACTAGAAATGATATTCGTGACATCCAAAATTTAATGTATACTCTTAGATATCCCAATTCCATTATGATAGTGACTAGGAAACACAAGAAGATATGTTCTGATCCTTTTCCATGCTTTCTTTTTCTCGCACAAGCATTTGGCAGCTAAATTCCATCAAATCCTTCTTCTATGATACAAGAGAACCATGTCCTTTAACTAGTACATTGACAACAAATAAACATCATATAAGAATCATCTCTGTCCAGCTTTCATCAATTGTCACTATAAAATGAGACAACTCTAATCCTTTAACAACAGAAAATATTGATGCAAATTATCTTTCAAAGCCACAAGTGTCTCCCTTGATATATTTGTCCTGATGATCCATATACAGGCATATATTTATCTAAAAACTTAACATGAATGAAATAATAGCAAGCAAATACTATCAGAAGCTAAACAAAGAATAATAAAAAATTGAATAACGATAACCTACACATGGAGGCAATCAGCAGGAACAGTGGCAAGTCCATCATTCATGATGACACGAAGGCTCTACATAGAAAAATGTACATTAGTTTAAAGACTCAAGATGCAGATCAAGAACATGGATGGAACGTATAGATCTAATAACAATTTAATTACAGGACAAAAAAAGCAATAAAAAATACTACAATTGATGGATCATCATACAATATACATGATACTCTACTGAAAAGGATCACCCTATGCAAAACTTGTTGGAGGTTTAAGGAATATTAAAGCATAACATATAAGTTAAGAATGGAAGAGGATGTACATGAGGCATGATGGTGATAAACTACCTATACAATTCACTCGTGCGAGATGTCACAGGAAGGGGGTTTAGTTATGATATTGTATGGAATATTGGTTGTTAGATTCTATGAGTAGAGAATTAGTTAAGGTGATGTCAGGGTTGTTGGGAGGGAATAAAAAGGGGTAGCTGGCTATCGAAAGGCACTTAGAATAATAGAAAAGATCTTAACCAATTGGAGAGGGGCAGATCTCGAAACCTGCTTCCCTCACTGTGATTTCCATTTCTTCAAATTGTTGTTCTCACACTTTATGCAATACAGAATTCTTTCTTCCTTTACAATCTGTTGTTCATTTACAGTTTCTGCTTTCTGGTGTTGAATTAATTGATTTATGCTCCTTTCTATATTGTTTCTGGAGTAAATTCTATCATTTGGTATCAGAGCAGTTGAAATTCTGGGTAGGGAATACCAGTAACAAGAATGGATACTCGAATCGATGGGCTGGAAACTTCAGTGACCCAGATTCCGGCATTGGGTGGCTGAATTGAAAGGAAACATGAAACAGTTGAACTCGAGGTTGGGGATGGAGTTGGGGAAAATGAATGAGAAGCTCGAAGCGAGCCTGGCAATGAGTCGGAGAGAGCTCAATGAAGGGCATCAAACAATAGCGAAGATAATCAAAAGTTTGCCACTAGATCCGCAAACTATGACAGGAGAAGGGAGTAGTATGAGATCTAAGCGACATCCCTTGAAGAGCAAACTGACTGGAAACCAGTCACTCGGAAACCAACTCCAAAACCGCAAGCTAGAATTACATTTGTTTACGGGGTGGATCCAGACTCCTCGATTTTTAGAGCTGAAAGGTATTTTAGTATGACTAAATTGAATGATACTGAGCGAGTTGTGGCTGCTGGAGTGTGCATGGAGAAGAGTGCTCTTTCATGGTTCCAATGGGAAGATGGACGGCACCCGATACACAGTTGGAGGGATCTGAAACAACGATTATTGGAAAGATTCAAAGATACACAATATGGAACTCTGCAGCAACGTATTTTAGCAACCAGGCAAACTGAGACCGTAGCAGAATTCAGATAAAAATTTGATGTTATGGCTGCACCTTGGAAACATGTGAATGAAGAGACATTTTGAAGAGTTTTTATTAAATAGGCTGGAAGAAGAATTGCAAGCAGAAGTATTGGTGGTGAATCTGGAAGGGCTATCTCAGATTATGGACATGACTCAAAGTGTGGAGGATGGGAATGTTCGGGTTAATAAGGTGAGGAAGAAGGAATGCCCACGGTGTAGGAGCACAATTCCTCCTACTCTTGCTCGATTATAACTGTGAATCATCCTATGTAATCCTTCACGAGGAAATACCTCGCTTGAGAAAATAGGAGTGAACCCCCCCAACTGCCACTGCTGGATTTAAGAAATTTTCCCAGGCTGAGATTCATGCAAAGCAGGGATTGTGCTTTCAATGTGATGAGAAGTACTAGATTAAGCATAGATGTCGCCTGTGATGCTCAGACCCTCCATTCCGGCCAGAGTACCCATGTCGACACGACATTACATGGGTACAGGTATGAAATATGGAGCAGACACAACACTTTTCAATTGGACACGACGGGATGGAAAAAGGCGGTGGCTAGGTTTTCCCTACTTTTTTTTTTTTCCCTCATCTTCTTTCCCATTTCTACTCTCCGGAGGAAGGGGGGAGGTCCGACGGTGTCATAACCGGAGAAAATGAGGCCTCAAGCAGTGCGGCAGGAGCAAAGAGAAAGTGAATGCAAAATAATGACCTAGATTAATATCTGAGCTTTTATTGGGCTTCTAGGTTAATGATGGACTTTTATTTCTATGCATGTAGTTCTATGATTTATGACTTTGTTTGACCCATTTATTTTTTATTATATGAAAAAATTATTAAAAAAACAATTAAAATATATTAAAAAAAACTCTAAACTTAATATTAATTTTTGAAAGTATATATTTATACAATTTATATATTTGTATAAATTTCTAGTTAGTTTTAAGTGACGTGTTCTATCTTTTAACAATTTGTCAATAAATTGCTATATAACCTTTTAACTGTCAATTTTTGGGGAAAAAAATTGAAGTTTAAAAAACGTACCCACATACAAATTGGGACTCATTTTTACCATGTTTCTATGTCCTATATTTTAGAAAATAAAATATCTGACACTTAGATACGTACCCGTACCCAAGTCCAAGCACCATGTTGCAACAGGGAACTACGTGTTATTAGTGGATGATGAGATCAAGGTGGACGAAGTAGACGAAAAATCAGAGGAGGAAAAAACAACTTGCACTGAATTAGGAGTGGAATTACCCATGAATTCGGTAGTGGTTTGACCTCACCTAAGACTGAAGGTGAAGGCTCGGTGCATGGACCGGATGTGGTAGTGTTAATTGAATTTGGAGCTACACATAACTTTGTCCCTGGAATTGATTAAGCTAGATATACCAATTGCCGAGACAAATGGATGTGGATTACATGTGGGGACTGGGTTGGCAGTCAGGGGAAAGGGAATTTGCAGAGGGATAGTGTTACACGTGCAATCGGTGGTAGTCATAGACGAGTATTTACCCATAGAATTGGGCAGTTCTGACATAATACTGGAATGAAATGATCGAGCACATTAGGAATGGTTCCAAGTAAATTGGAAGCTATTGGTGATGAAAATAACTATGGGAGATAGAACAATTACATTGAAGGGAGATGATGGGTTGAGCAAGTCATTGGTTTCCTTAAAATCAATGTTCAAAACTATACAGGAGGAGGGAGAAGGAATGGTGGTGGAGCTATGTTCTATGCAAGTGGAAGGGCAATAGGTGAAAGGTGACCTCCCACCTTCGCGGGGTCATGAACATACCTTGAAGACGGACAGACCTATTAATGTGAGGTCATACAAGTACCCACATGCACAGAAAACAAAAATTGAGCAGTTAGTGGCTAAAATGTTGAAGGCTGGTATCATTCAAATGATTATTAGCTTCTTCTCCAGTCCGGTGCTGTTGGTGAAGAAAAAAGATGGGGATGGAGGTTTTGCGTTGATTATTGAGCCTTGAACATAGCTACTATACCTGATTGCTTTCCAATACCGACCACTGATGAGCTGCTAGTGAGTTGCATGGCACCACAATTCTTCCAAGCGGGATTTGAAATCTGGTTATCATCAAATATGCCTTAAAACTAGGGATGACTGCAAAACAGCTTCCGGACTCATGAGGTACATTATGAGTTTCTGATAATGCCTTTTGGGCTTACTAATGCCCCGGCCACCTTCTAATCCTTAATGAATCGTGTTTTCAAAGGGCTGTTGAGAAAGTTCGTGCAAATTTTTTTTTACAACATATTGGTTTACAGTTGTTCATTGGAGGAGCATTGCGGACATTTAGTAGAGGTGTAGAGGATCCTGCAGGGACAACAGTTATACGCCAATCAGAAGAAATGTGAATTTTGTCGTGCTACTTTGGAATATTTGGGGCATTTAACAAGTTCGGGAGGAGCGGCAGTCGACCCTAACAAAAATTCACGCAATACAATCTTGGCCTACGGCTAAAAACCTTAGGGAACTAAAGGGCGCGGTTGACAGGTTACTACAGGAGATTTGTAGAGGGATATGGGAAAGTAGCTGACCACTTACTAGACAGTTGAAGAAAGACAGCTTCCATCAGGGTCATGATAAAGAATTGGCGTTTTATAAGTTGATGGAAGCCATGACAAAGGTCCACGTATTAGCACTGTCAAACTTCTCTCTACCTTTTATTGTGGAGACGGATGCTTCAGGAATGGGACTAAGGATGAAACTATCTCAGCAACAAAGACCTATAACGTATTTTAGGCAGGCTTTGTCATCCAGGGCTCGACTAAATCCATTTATGAAAGGGAACTCATGGCGATAGTTTGACAGTACAGAAAATGGAGGCACTACCAACTTGGGCAACATTATATAGTACGCACAGATCAGAAAAGCTTGAAATTTCTGCTGGAGCAATGGTTGGTGTGTGTTGAGCATAAAAAATGGGTAACTAAGCTACATGGCTACGACTTTGAGATCCAATATAGGCCAGGCCTTGAGAATAAAGCAGCAGACACCTTATCCACACTTCCACTAGCGGCTGAGTTATCTGTCATTACTGTTTCAACGTTGAGAATAAGGCAGCAGACACCTTACCCACACTTCCACCAGTGGCTGATTTATCTGTCATTACTGTTTCAAAGTACTGGATTTGGGTGAGCTGCAAGCACGGATAGGCACTGACGAGAGGTACTGTAGAAGATTGGTCTGTGACAGATGGGTGTCTTTCATACAAACAAAGGTTGGTATTACCTAAGGGCTCCAATAAGTTCCCCCGATTACTCCAAGAATTCCAAGGCAGCGCGTTGGGAGGATGCTCTAGTGTTTTGAAGACGTAAAAATGGGTAGCCAGAGAGTTATTTTGGGTCGGAATGAAAAAGGAGGTCCAAAAATTGTGAAAGCTTGCTCTGTTTGCCAGCAAAACAAATACTTAGCAATTTCACCGGCGAGGTTACTACAACCCTTACCTCTATACCCGATGAAATGAGATGATCTAACCATGGATTTTATTGAAGGCTTACCAAAATATCGAGGGTTAGATACCATACTGGTAGTGGTGGATAGACTGAGCAAGTATGCTCATTTTATGACGTTGAAGCACCCGTTTACAGCTAAAACAGTGGCTGAATTGTTCATTCAAGGAGTGGTGCATCTTCACTGATTTTCTCGTTCCATAGTGTCAGACTATGATCCTCAGACTCAAGTACGAGTACGTATCTAAGTGTCATATATTTTCTTTTCTAAAATGTAGGATACGAGGACATGACTAAAAGGAGTCCAAATTTCGGACACTGGTACGTCTTTCGAATTTCAATTTTTTTATATTTTTTTAATGAATCCTAACTATTGGCATTCTCCATTATGGAATGGGTCGTGAGTGGGAGCTTAGTTTTCGTCTGGGTATGCATCTTTTTGTTTCTAATCCATTAGAAAATCTGTTCATTTTTTTTAGATTATCCAATATGTCATTTTGAAAGGACCAAAACCAAGCGCTGCCGCTTTTCTCCACCCTCTCGAAGACGCTAGGTCTATATGGAGCAGAAATGAGAGAGAATAAAAAAAAAAGGCAAAAACGACGGAGTGTCCGATTGAAACTTGGATGATCAAAAACATATCTCATACACATACCCGTATTATGCCGTGTCCTACACGTGTACTCCGACTATTTCGAAGAGTCCGAGCATTAGTCGAATTGGAGCATCAAGCCTATTGGGCTGTGAAGAAATTGAACGTGGATATGACATTAGCGGGTGCACAACGCTTATTTCATCTCGACGAGCTTAATGAATTTCGGAACGAAGCATATAAAAATGCGAAAATATACGAGGAGCGAACAAAGCTGTGGCACGACGAGAGAATCTTAAGGAGGGAATTCAAACTAGGAGAACGGGTTCTTATGTTCAATTCTCGCTTAAAACTTTTTCCGGGCAAGCTAAGATCACGGTGGTCGGGACCATTCGTAGTCCATAAGGTGTTCCCCTTTGGTTCAATGGAATTGTTAAGCAGGGATGGATCCATATTTAAGGTGAACGGTCAACGACTCAAACATTATTACATTAAGGAAGATCAGGATGTTTCGATACCAGCAGCCCACAAACATCATAGACGATCGCGCAGCTATCGCGACCCAACTAGTCACCCATCGGCACTTTCACCCACCGGAACAGTCCAAGAAATTTGGCACTACCACAGCGCCGTACGACTGAATTGCAAATGCCTGCAAACCACAACGTCGAGGATTCCGTCGAACACCACGAGAAAACCCACACCGTGATTCCTTTGACCACCACGAGAAAACCCACATCGTGAGAGGCTGATTTATGTCAAGACCGAAGATTCAAAAAAAAAAACAGGTATAGCTTTGATACCATGAAAAAAAGAAAGAAAATAATGTCTTAATTTTATTCATATTGAGAAAACTATATTAGGAAAATATACTAATTAGGAATCCTCATAATTAAGCATATAATTTATTTACACTGTCTAACAAAAAGAAAGATACGCTATTCAGTTTAAACGCTCACCGCACAAGACTGTTTTGTTGAATGATCAACTGAGCCTAGATTAGTTTCTAAACATAAATTACATGACTAACCAATAATTCAGAATAAAATATTTGATTCGTTGTTGATATCATGTATTTCTGAAAGTATAATTTTAGACACAAAGGGAGGAAAAGATAAAATTCACATAAACTCGTTTCACATCTTCCAACCCTAATATTTTCATTTTTCGTTTTGACTATTTCCTATTTTATTTTTCCTCCAGTATCTTCTCTTTGATTTGTTACCTTATATGATTGTATTAGTATTTGGAAAAGCCGATATCTAGGAAATTAGATTAATTAGATTTATTTACTTTCCTTTTATATTCTATACTTGTACAATATATATACACAATAAACCCAACAATAGAGGAGAACAATTTCTACAGAAAATCTCTCGATTGTTAAGCTTCTTTTGTCATGGTATCAGAGCCATAATCCTAAATTCTTACCGGGTGTGGTGAGTTCTTCGATCGGATCTTCTGGTTTCGGTATTGGGCTAGTCGCGATTAGACCATTCTGCTGTGGTCGCGATCGGACCACTCTGCTTCGGTTTTGGGCTTGCTGATCCGACCTTGGGCACGTCGCGAGTGTTCAACGTGGGTGGATTTTGGTGCTGTGAACGTGAGTGTTCGTCGGGCTTCTTCTACGGGTTTCCAATTCCGGCGAGTACTCTGTCTTTTGAAGCCTTCGACGTTTTCTCTGGGTTGGGCTTCTCTGCTTCTTCCTGTGGCTGGCGATTTCTTGTCCTCTCTGTGCCGGTTAGCTTGGTTGGGTATTCAATTTGGGCCTTGTTTAATAGTTGGGTCATTTGGGCCTATATTGGTTATTTAATTATTTTTTTTGTTGGGCCATTGTTTACTATTTGGGTAATTTTATTGGGCTGAACATATTTAATTCATAATGTCATCTGACAAAGTACTCATTTCTTATTCGTTTTAATGGAAAAAATTACTCGGCTTGGGAGTTCCAATTTCAACTATTTGTCAAAGGTAAAGAGTTATGGGGTCATCTTGATGGTAGTGATCCTGCTTCAACAGATGCCGATGCCTTATCGAAGTGGGAAATCAAGGATGCTCGGGTTATGACCTGGATCCTTAGTTCGGTCGAGCCTCAATTCATTCTCAATTTGAGGCCTTACAAAACTGCTGCTACTATGTGGGCTTATCTTGGCAAGGTTTACAAACAGAACAATACCGCTAGACGTTTTCAATTGGAGTTTGAAATGGCTAACTTTACACAGGGAAGCCTGTCGATTGAAGAATATTTTTCAGGTTTTCAAAATCTTTGGGCTGAATATTCGGATATTGTTTATGCTGATGTTCCAACTCCAGCTCTATCTGCTGTTCAAAAAGTGCATGAGACAAGCAAGAGGGACCAATTCTTGATGAAGCTACGTCCCGACTTTGAGGCTGTGCGATCTAATTTGATGAACCGTCATCCAGTACCATCTCTAGACACTTGTTTGAGTGAACTTCTTCGTGAGGAGCAACGTATTGTTACCCAGTCTACCATGGAACAGAGGGATACTGTCAGTGGTCCTGTTACTGTGGCTTATGCAGCACAAGGAAGAAATAAGGGTCGAGACATGCGTGCTGTACAGTGTCATAACTGTAGAGCTTTTGGTCACATTGCTCGATATTGTCCTAAGAAATTCTGTCATTACTGCAAGAAACCGGGTCATCACATTATTGTTTGTACCATT
This sequence comes from Fraxinus ornus, assembly GCA_903798235.1. NCBI lineage: Eukaryota > Viridiplantae > Streptophyta > Magnoliopsida > Lamiales > Oleaceae > Fraxinus > Fraxinus ornus. The sequence goes on from CAIGRF010249112.1 coordinate 23,663, forward strand.
CGACCAACAAGGAAGCCTACCGTCGCCTATCATGCCTCCACTGGTGCATCTGGCTGTGAAACATTGCCTGCTGCCTCACAAGTTGTTCCTAATCCCACTTTTGCATCCGCCCTCACCCCTGAAATGGTACAACAAATGATCAACTCTGCATTCTCTGCTTTTGGACTCTCAGGTAATACAACCTCTTCTAAGCCTTGGTTTTTTTACTCCGGAGCATCTAATCACATGACCAATACGGTTAGTCATCTTTCCAATTTAAGAGAATATGATGGCAATCTCAAAATTCATACCGCTAATGGCAGTTCTCTGCCTATCAGCGCTGTTGGTGACCTTTCCTCTTCCTTCACTAATGTTTTTGTGTCTCCTAACCTCTCTGCAAATTTAATTTCGGTTGGCCAATTAGTTGATCATAATTATGATGTTCATTTCTCTCGCTCTGGTTGTGCTGTGCAGGATCCGGTGTCCGGGAGGACGATCGCGACGGGGCCTAAAGTGGGACGTCTCTTTCCTTTGCGTCTTTCTCCCTCTCCAAGTCTTCCTTTACTTTCCTTTGCATGTAATGCTATTAGTACTAATTCTAAACTGTGGCATAAACGTTTGGGCCACCCAAATTCTGATGTACTTCGTACTTTATTTCGTTCTGCCTTATTGGGTAATATAACATTTTCTTCTGATCTTTCGTTTGATTGTACTGCATGCAAAATTGGCAAAAGTAAAGCTCTACCTTTTCCCTCCCAGGGATCCCGTGCCTCCCAATGTTTTGATATTATTCATAGTGATGTTTGGGGGATTTCTCCTATTATATCTCACGCCCGTTATAAGTACTTTGTTACATTCAATGATGATTTATGTCGCTTTACTTAGGTTTATTTTTTACGGGCTAAAGTCGATGTCTTTTCCGTCTTTAGGCGTTTCCTTGCTTTTCTTGAAACTCAATTTTCTAGCGGCATCAGAATTTTGAGTTCTAATTCTGGAGGGGAATATATGTCCAATGAGTTTCAAACCTTTCTTCAAACTAAGGGTATCGTCTCCCAGCGTTCTTGTCCTTCGACGCCGCAGCAAAATGGTATTGCTGAGAGAAAGAATCGTCATCTTCTAGATATGGTGCGAACTCTTTTACTTGAATCCTCCGTCCCTTCTCGTTTTTAGTGTGAAGCACTTTCCACTTCGGTTCATTTGATTAATCGGTTACCCTCTCCCACTTTAAATCATACTTCTCCGTTTTTTCGATTGTACGGACATTCACCATCATACTCCAATCTGCGTACATTTGGTTGTTTGTTTCGTGCATCTTCCTGCTCAAGAGCGTCATAAGTTTACCGCTCAATCTGTTAAGTGTGCTTTCCTTGGTTATGCTGTCTCTCAAAAGGGTTATGTTTGTTATGATCCTCATGCTCAACGCATCTGTATCTCTAGGAATGTGGTTTTCTTTGAAAACCAGCATTTTTTTCCTTCTCATACTGCGCTGCCATCTACTCCTTTCTCTGTCCCACCTAACTTCTCTGATTCTCCTGCTCCTGTGGCACGATTTAAATCTGGACTTGTCTATGAACGACGCAATCGTGCTTCTGGTGCCGCTTCTTTGGTGCCCCCTCCCGATCTCAACCCGGCACCTGATCCTACTACGGTTCCCACCTGCCTTCGTCGGTCTACACGTCATTCTCGACCACCTGATCGGTATGGTTTCTCATCGCCTGTCTCTCTTGTAGCTACTTTATCTGCTATTTCTATCACTTCTTCTTACAAACTGGCCATGGAACATAAGTGTTGGCAAAATGCAGTGAAAGCAGAACTTCAGGCACTTGAAGAGAATCACACCTGGGACATTGTGCCTTGTCCACCTACAGTGAAACCTATTGGGAGTAAATGGGTTTTCTCTGTGAAACTTCGTTCTGACG